>CM076584.1:906340826-906593067 GCA_034641835.2 Pinus albicaulis | reverse complement strand
TTGGTTTTAATTTCCCTCCTTTTACTTATAGGAACCCCCATTTTGGCTTAAAAAACACTATTTTGGGGCCTAAAAATAGTCTTTTGTGCTTATAAAGAGTTAAGCCCCTAGGGGCTTATGCCCGTTAAAACTTGAATTCCATATGTCCTAAAGCCCCGCAGTCAGGTGCTAAAGGCCTTAAACCATTTCCCAAACCCTTTTTTCCTTTGTTTTCATTACCCCGACATTTCAAATTTGGAATAGATCTAGATCGTCGATCTCTACAGATCAACAGCCCTGGGGCTACCCAATCTCCGCCTTACCCTCTGCCTACCTTTTCCTCTATTCAAATAACCCACCCCACCGTTTAATCTCCACCTTTCGTTCATGAGATCGGACGATCGGGACTAAAACCCGACAAACCAATAAACCCATCCGCTATGCGACAAAATCGTCGGTCCCACCATCCTTCTTCTGGGCAGCTTTCCCTCCATTGCGTTCAACCTGGACCGTCGGATCTGGCGCCTCCAATCCTACGGCTTACGTTGCATTTCATGTAATTTTTGCGCCTGGACATTAACACCAAAAATTTACGTGATATGGGCGGTTTTGAAAGGATAGGTGTTGCGCGATGTATGGAATCACGTTTTTTCGACCAAAATCTGAAACCGCTTGAACGTTGCGCGAATACCACTAATTTTTTTCTGCTATACCTCTTCCCCCTCCGCAATGTAACTCCTAATTTGATCCTGGCCGTCAATCTCTGAGATTGGACGGTCCTTACTTAATCTCGCCCCCATTCACTTTTCACCTAACTCGCTCCCGAAAGACTTCATCGGTCGATCTCGGCCGTTCATTATTCTTGTTAGACTCCTATACCAATAGGTGTCATATTTCATGATTGAATTGATGAACTATGCAATATGTTCATAACCGTTTCTTGTTGCAAAGGTTTTCCATATTCTCAAAAAATCAATTTTTTTTTTTTTTTTAAATGTAAAGAGGGTATACCCTAAAAGAAAAATCAAAGGGTGAAAAAATAAAAATGGCCAAAAAGTGAAAGAAAATGAACCCCACCAAAAGAAAGGCCAAGGAAAGTGTGCAAGTCTAAATGCCACTACTTTTTGCTCTGATGTAATAAACAAATTGTGTGCAACTTGTATTTTATGCCACAATTTATGAATAGTCAAACAGTTTAAGCTTGGCTAGTTCATCTTTCAATTTCATGTTTTAGAGATAGAGAATAAATCTGACCATACTGTTTAATCTTGGCAGATAAGTAGATAGGTAGAGTGAATAAAAGGAGCTCAACAGTTTAATCTGAGCCCTTGGATCTAATAAGGTTAGAATTAGGTAGATTCTCATATGTAAAAGAAAAAATGGGATAAGGGTTTGCCAGTCTAAGTGCACCCTAATAAAGAAGAAAAAATGGTAGGGTAAAGTAGGTAGGGTAGGTAGATGATGTTGCAGAATTACATGTGATGAATAATGGCTCTAAATGTGTTAAATCTTTTACTTTCATCACAAGTGCAAAGACAGACAATACATTGGAAGAATTTCAAGTAAGGCAAAGTCAAATTATTAACTTCCCTTCTCATTTTCCCTAAACATTTCACTAATTTCCCCTAAGTGCTAAGGTATTTGAAAATTAAAGAAGCTCAAGGCATTTCCTTGACTTTTGGAGGGATTGGACCCTCGGCCCAATAATTGAAAAAACCTGAGTACTTAAAATCATTCATCATCACACTCATTCACTTCTAAAAAATCTTTTCCTAAGTAAAATCCCATTTTACTTAGGAAAATCATGTAATATTCCATAAAAACCCATTTCATGCAAGCATAAGTTAAATACATTATCCTAATGTTTTAGACTCACAGGCCAGGCCTTTTTAGAATCACCTTGGTATGCTGATATAGTTTATGTTTTGTTAAAACTGCAAGCTCCTCCAGGGTTATCCAGAACAAAGCGAAGGTTTTTAAAAATGACATCCTTAAAGTATTGTATTTTAGATAATGTGCTCTTTTGGAAGAATCATGATGGTATTCTATTAAATTGTTTATTAAAATATGAAGCTGACAAGGCTCTCAATGAATTCCATGCAGGAGACTGTGGTGGACACCTCTACTGCAAATCAGCAGCAGATAAGATCCTAAGGGCTGGATTTTATTGGCCAACCTTGTTTTCTGATGTAAAGAAATTTGTAACTGCTTGCCATAAATGTCAAATTTTTGAAGGCAAGAGAAAATTATTGCCTTTACCCTTAAAACCAATTTCCACCGAAAAACCTTTTCAACAATGGGGCCTGGATTTCATTGGAGAAATCCATTCTCCTTCTTCTGGCCAACACAGATGGATCCTAACTGCCACAGATTATTTTACTAAATGGATTGAAGCAATCCCATCCAGACAAGCCAATGACTCTGTAATCATAGGATTCTTAGAAACCAATATACTATCAAGATTTGGCTGTCCTAAGAAAATCATAACTGATAACGCTGCTTCTTTCAAATCAAAAAAGATGATAAGTTTCTGTAATAAGTATCATATCACTTTAAGCCATTCAACAGCCTATTACCCTCAGGGTAATGGACTGGCTGAATCTTCCAACAAAAGTCTCATTAATATCATTAAGAAAATGTTGGAAGAAAACAAGAAAAATTGGCATAAGAAACTTACAAATGCACTGTGGGCAGACAGACTCACCACTAAAAAATCAATTGGGACCAGTCCTTATGAGTTAGTTTATGGTATTGAGGCAGTATTTCCATCATCTTTATGAGTTCCTGTAATGAAGTTACTTCAAGAAGCTCAATTTGAACCAAATGATATTCAGAGAAGAATAAATTAGACCATCAATTTGCAGCAGACTAGAGAAGAAGTTTATCAAAGATCCCAAATTTTACAGGAGAAACTAAAGAAAATATTTGACAAAAGGACCAAGGAAGAGGATTTCCAATTGGAAGATAAAGTTTTGAGATGGGATTCCAGAAGAGAGGATAAGGGAAAACATGGGAAGTTTGACTTCTTATGGAAAGGACCTTACATCATTCATGCTTTACAGGGAAATAATACATATTTTCTGAAAAATTTGGATGGTTCAGAAACTGAGGAGGGACCAGTAAATGGTCGAATGTTAAAGCATTACTTTGATCCTATCTATTAGGATATTCTTATTTTTGACATGTACATAATATATCCTTTGTAATGTATCAGTTTTGATTGGATAGTAACTTACTGGAGTTGAAGCCCGAGGAGAAAGCCCTAAGCTTCAGAAGTATTACTGTCATACATACAATAAATCAACAAGTAGAAGAAGATTCCATAGTTCAGTCAAAATCATTCTGAGGGCAACTGACCTGTTGTTCTTGACTTTTCACCAGGAAAAGCCATCCCCAAGTGGAGCCAGTGTTAGACTCCTATACCAATAGGTGGCATATTTCATGATTGACTTGATGAACTATGCAATATGTTCATAACCTTTTCTTGTTGCAAAGGTTTTCCATATTCTCAAAAAATCAAAAAATAATTTTTTTTTTTTTTTAAATGTAAAGAGGGTATACCCTAAAAGAAAAATCAAAGGGTGAAAAAATAAAAATGGCCAAAAAGTGAAAGAAAATAAATCCCACCAAAAGAAAGGCCAAGGAAAGTGTGCAAGTCTAAATGCCACTACTTTTTGCTCTGATGTAATAATCAAATTGTGTGCAACTAGTATTTTATGCCACAATTTATGAATAGTCAAACAATTTAAGCTTGGCTAGTTCATCTTTCAATTTCATGTTTTAGAGATAGAGAATAAATCTGACCAAACTGTTTAATCTTGGCAGATAAGTAGATAGGCAGAGTGAATAAAAGGAGCTCAAAAGTTTAATCTGAGCCCTTGGATGTAATAAGGTTAGAATTAGGTAGATTCTCATATGTAAAAGAAAAAGTATGATAAGGGTTTGCGAGTCTAAGTGCACCATAATAAAGAAGAAAAAATGGTAGGGTAAAGTAGGTAGGGTAGGTAGATGATGTTGCAGAATTACATGTGATGAATAATGGCTCTAGATGTGTTAAATCTTTTACTTTCATCACAAGTGCAAAGGCAGACAATACATTGGAAGAATTTCAAGTAAGGCAAATTCAAATTATTAACTTCCCTTCTCATTTTCCCTAAACATTTCACTAATTTCCCCTAAGTGCTAAGGTATTTGAAAATTAAAGGGGCTCAAGGCATTTCCTTGACTTTTGAAGGGACCGGACCCTCGGCCCAATAATTGAAAAAACCTGAGTACTTAAAATCATTCATCATCACACTCATTCACTTCTAAAAAATCTTTTCCTAAGTAAAATCCCATTTTACTTAGGAAAATCATGTAATATTCCATAAAAACCCATTTCATGCAAGCATAAGTTAAATACATTATCCTAATGTTTTACACTTAGCGCTTTAGCCCATTTGTCATATTAATTTCTAATTTATTATTTAAATCCCTATGAGAATAACCTTCTCCTATTATATATAACTCCTTCTTTATAAAATACCCAAAAACCCATTTATTATAATTTTTAAAATAATCCTGAAATTAAATAAATAATTCATTATACTCTCTTTGACTAAAATATATCTTTAATTTAATCCCACCCCTATGGTAATTAGATTAATCTGATTTAATTACCATATAATAAAAAATATATGGAAAAAACCTTTAAACATATTTTATATGTGTTTAAAACAAAAAACAAAAACCGAAGTTTAGTTTAAACCAAACTTCAAAATAACCCATCTCTTTGTATATTTTCCCCTTGCCTGACTCCCTAACCTAAGGTTAAAACCCTTACCTGAGTTAAAATCCTGATATATATCTTATACCCCAATTCTTAACTCTGGTAAAAATCCTTTGGAAATCCTTCCTGATCACGTTTCTGCGTTTTAAAAAGGAATTAATTAATCCTCACGATTAATTAATATCCTAACTCACCAATCAAATTCTCCCCGATATGATTAATTAATATTTAAACTGCATTGGGCCCGCCTGTTAAACCCCTGTCATCTCGACACCCCGACCACCGTTCGATCAACAGATCTCAGATCTACGGTTGATATCAATATCGCTAGCCATCCACGTTCATACGATAATGTGCGATGGCCAAGCAGTTTTCTGAATCGTACAATGCCACGCGTCGTTCATCGTATGGAATCACTGCCCATCCGCTCGAAACCACCTTTCCCCAAAAGCGGTGCGATGGAAACCGCTTACTGCCTGCCCTCTGTGACGGATCTACCGTACTTGCTGACGTCATCAATCGAAAACCCGCCAACCTTTTGACTTTGCGAATAAAACAAACAGACCATGTCATTTTCATCATCCTATGCAGTAACTAGTCTCCCGGGCAACCAATTTCGAATTTAACTGTCAAAGTGTGCCAACTGCTACCTCGCTGAAGAAATTTGCAGTCAAGTAATCCAGGGTTTATCCACCATAGCCAGCACCTATTTAACCACTGTTCATTTCTCGTAAATAGGTATTTACTCCAATTTCCTGCTGAACTCTGTAAAACAATCCTGGTTTTGGTTTTAATTCCACACTGAAGACTGAAAAGAAGTTCAATTCGATCTTTTTTATTCCCAGAACTGCAATTATTGTCCCTGTTTTTTACAAAAACCCCGAATTCATTTTTGAATCCACAAGAACCAGAAATGGAGGTTCCCGTAGCTCTAAATGTCACACCCTTGAATGCACCTCACAGAGACTTAGATTATTTGCCATTAGTTGACAGAGATTTTCAAATTAAGGACCTGGTTCTCAGTGAAAGTCCTCTTAGAATTTTTTGCTACTGCAGAGACAATTACTTGAAAGGTTCTGATATTTTTGGATTATGGGAATCCAATCTTCCCATGTACCTTCTTCCCTCAGTCCACATTTTCCCTGAGATAATCCATTATTGTCATGCAAAATATGATCCAAACCTAAGAGCAATTTTGTCCCCAAGTCAGACTATCCTTTTTCCCATAACTGCTCAGTCTATTAACGAGATGTTGCAATTTCAACCTGATCAAGCCCTCACTCCCCTGTCCATGGGAGAATTACTTGAGAAATCTACCAAATTATCCCATGAAGAGTTGAGTCGTCTTTTCCAGACCTTCATGTTGCCAGAACATCAGCCCAAGGGCCCTCCCCCTTATGGGTATACTTTTTTCACTAATGAGGGTAGACTTATTCTGAACATGATATCCTTTATAATGGGTTTTAATACTAGTGAATATGTTGACCAATTAACCCTAGTATTGTTGTCTATTTTCACCCCTGGACAACCCCCTGTTGTCAAGTATGACTTTGCATCCTATATTACAGACAAAATCCATGATCAGTTCATGGGATTATAGAACGAGAGAGTGTTCAAGTATTCTTATGTTATTTATCATCTCATGCTTTATTACCAATTAGAAAGTTTCCCTTTTCATGTTAAAAAGATTGATGCTAAAGGAAATCCTAGGTCTGTGATCTTTTGGTCTGCCATCACTCATAATTCACCTGATTCTCCTTATTCCTATAATGAGTTTATTGATCTTTTTGTACACCCAACAACCACCTTGTTGACATGAGTCTCTCCTCCTAGGCTCAGTAATGAAATCAAGAAAATTCTTCAGCTTTCACAACAATACCGGATAGGTGACTGGTACCTATACCAAAATCACACAGAAATCAAAGTTTATGGGAGTGAGTTATGGCCATTCAAATTGCCCAAGTATGTCCCAATCAGACTCTTTGAATTAGAGTATTTCAGGCAGATGATCAACTCAGATATAGTACATTTTTGTAATGAAAAGAAAAAGGCTCAACTCAGAATTAAAAGCTAGCTAGGTCCCTTTGTCTGTAACTCTAGAGATGCTAGTAAGGAAGCTGAAAGGATATTAGAAGATTATTTTAAATTAAATTTTTTTTTCTATTGGGTACCTTATGACCCAAATAGCTTTATTTGTGATAGAAGAATGAAAAATAAACTATCACCATACATTCATCAAAGAATCCCATAAATTGAACAGTATCCCAATATGGATGAATGGATGGAAGGAACATTGGTAGAACATGATAGTGAGCAGGTCAATGTTGAAAATGTAATGAAAGATCTTGAAAAGATACTTGACCTAGACGCTTTTGGACATGTACAGATACCAGGTATTGGTCCTTCTTCTACTGGGACTTCTCAACAAAATCTGCAAGAAATCAGTGCATTGGCTATAGTATCATCTAAAGGAAAGGAGAAAGAGGTTTACATACAGATTACAGAGAAATTTACAATGACAGAACAACCTCAGACTTCTAAAGAATAGGGTCAAGTACAGATTCCTCCTACTCAGATCAATGAGCCAGAAATTAGAATTTTACAAACTCCTCTAAATGTAGAAAAGGGCAAAAAGAGAGATGCTGAAGCAGCTACTCCTATCGGTGGATCTTCTAAACAGCAAGATGCTAAACGAAAAAAATTGAACCCTCTTCCAGAAGTAGAATATGTTCATGAAATCCTTGATAGTCAAGAGGAAGAACAATTGGGTAGTCAGCAAACAGGTGCAAACAGTGGAAGATCCACTACTTTACAGAAAAAAGAGCTGCAAAAGCAGCAAAGTGCTGAAGTGTCATCTTTCAAACCACCAGTGAAAGATGCCTGGGACATTAAAAGAACATTCACAAATATCAAGGCCAGAAATGATCCTCTTAGACTTCAAATTTACAATAAGTGTTTGAAGATGGCCCCTAAGAATCAACAGAGGTTGATGTCAGCTTTTGACATCCAGTAGGGAAAAATGCTAATGAGTCACTTCAAACCCAAAGTGCAGCAACCTCAGACAGTTGCAAATTACATCAGGACTAATTTTGAAGTGTTAGCAAAGGATATTCATCCTTTAGATCAAATTGAGCTACATAAACAGACAGGTGAGATGATTTATTCTACTCTGACGGATAAATCAATGATGACCCAAAAACTGCAGAATTCTTTGGAGAATACAAATGCTCAATTAAGCCTTGAAAAAGCCTCTTCTTAGGCTAAAGACAACAGGATTAAAACTTTGGAGGAAATTATCATTGGATTGGGACATAATCCCAAAGATGTTAACTGAATAGAAGCATTAATCAAGAAAAAAGATGATGATATTGCAGCTTTGAGAAAACAACTAAAGTTACCAGCATCAAGACATCCTCAGACTGCTGAAATTATAAAAAAAAATTATGAAGAAGAATTAATGGAATTGCTCTTAAAACTGAATGAGCAACTTAATGAAATAGAGAAAGAGCTTGAAAAGGCATTGAAAGATAAGCAACCTAGTGTTCCAGCATCTACACCAGAGGTAATTACAGGTACTACAACAACAGGTCAACCAACAGAATTGCCACAGGTGCATACTTCCAATTTGATTCTAGAAGAATTAACAAAATCAATGGAGGAATTGAAACTCCAAGTGACTGAGCTACAGAGAACAAAGGTGCAACTTACCTCTTTGGAACAAAAATATGACCTCTCAAAAATGAGTGTTGCAGATAAAACAAGAGAGGTCAACAGATTAGAAAATTTGGTCCATAAATTAGAAAATGATCTCACATTGGAGAAGCCTTTAAAAGAAATAAATGAAATTCTTTGGGACAACATCATCCAATCAATAAAATATGTCTGGCCCTCAATTCAAATAATGCAAGAACAGAATGATTTAGTTAAATTGGCTATAGAAGAAGTCCTAAGAGCAAGAGAAGAATTGGGAAACAGACTTGAACAAGCCAATGAAATCATCCATTTTTTGAATACTCAAAATAAGCAGCAACTTGAAGAATTTGGCATTCAAGACAGGACAGGCACAATTTTGGAAATAAAAAGAGTTTTTACCAAAAGAACTTTGATGCAGAATTTGGAACGAAGATGCTCTGACATGCAAGAAGAAATCACTGCCTTCAGAAAAAGATTTGATATTTTGTTGAATAAAGGATTGCCTGGTCCTTTGGTTTCAGAACACAAATTGATGGACCTGGAAAGTTATGTTGAAAAATTGGACAAGCATGCTGACAATCAGGCCAGTACCTCAACTAGTTCATCAACAACAGCATTGCCTACAGGAAAAAATCTTCATGATAGATTAGAAAATTTGTTTTATCTTGAGCATGAAGTAAAGCATTTGTACCCGGCTCAACCTACTTTCTTTAGGTATATAGAGACTGATGAAACTCTCAGAAAGCTACAAAGGACCAGGATTCCGGAAGATAAATTGTGGGAAGAACTGTTAGAACTTTTTAAAAAATTATCCTTACCTAAATTTTTAATTATGTACTACAGTAAGTAATGATAAGAAGGATAAAAGGATGAATAAAGGTCAAAGTGTATCAGAGCAGTGAAAGAGTATCAGTTAAACGGAACAGCCAGCACAGATTTATTGAAGAGGACAACAATGAGCCAAAGCATAGGGCCTGCCTCCAGCACATTCTCAAAAGAAGGAAACAACACAACATCAGTTATCATTTTTCCTTATCTACGAGACCATCTGTTTCTATTTTATTGTAATTTACTTATGAGTCATCCTAGATAATATCTCAAGTTGTTATGAGATATTTTTTGTAAATTTTTGTATAAATACTCCCTCAATCGGAATATTGAGGGGGGATTCATATAATTTGCTGCAATATTGACTTTTTCGGAATAAAGTGCTATTGGAGAAATTTTTTGTGGCTAAGCTGGATGATGAATTGAAGCGAAAGACTTTTTACAGGATTCATGTGTCAGACTACGGATCAATAAGTCATCTTTCCCTTGTCTTTTAAAGTATTTATATCTGTTTATTATATCATTGTGTTTCATTTCTGAATGACTAATGAAAAGGAGTAAATCAGAAAGTACTTAAGTGCAATATGATTTTAATCATTGTTATTCTAAATTTTTTCTTCTAAACTGGTTTAAGCAAGGAATTCTTAATTTCTCCTGTTTTTCTAGTTTAAGCATTTTGATTATTTAATAAAGAATACTTAATTGTTCTTTGTTAATAATCACTCAATTTTCCCTCTTATGAATGTGTTGAAAGATTCTTAATTTCCTTTCATCCATTTAAATCCATCTCATTCACTCTAAAGATCTATAATTGTTCTCTATTTGATTACCTTGCCCTGTAAAACCATCTTTTATGTAGAAACTTAATCCAGTGAAGCCATCTTTTTGACTCCATAGCCCAATGGCCTGAACTACACAATTTTTCCCTCAGCTATCGAATTCCACCACCCAAATTCAAACAAAACCCCTGAACTTTCATAACTAGCCTAATATCTTAGAAAACAAAGCTAAATTTTACAGAAAGAGCCCTCTCTGGGTATAGATTGGCTAGATTATGTACCTAAAATATTGGTTTGTGGTTACCTCAGACCCCTTTCCTCTTCCAACAACTTCAAGGAAAATCTGAGTGATAACATAGTGGTGACTCCATTGGGGACCTGAATAATTTTATTGTTACTGTGTTTACTTTATAAACTAGAGACGGAGCCTGAAGTTAGCCAGGTAGCCTTTGAACTTCTTTTTCTCTGCAATTTCATAGTAAATAAATGTTGCTTTAGTCTATCTCCGGTATAGTTTATGAACTAAACTTTGGTTTCAGACATTTGATCAGTTCCTCTAGTTAAATAAAATCTTTAAGAAAATTTAATCCAATATCTGAAACTTCTTAAAGATATTATTGAAGTTGTATTATTCATTTCATTTAAACCAAAAAACCAAAAATATTACTTAAGAAAGTTGGCTTCAGAAAGGACTCGTTACACTAGGGCTAATCCTGATCCAAATCCACCGCCTGTGTTTGAAAATCCGAATTTGATTCCCAGAATTCTTAGAAGACAAGATATTCAAGAAAGCTCTGAAAGTTCTCGACCTCTCTATAGATCTATATCCTGTCCTGTGAAGTGGATCTATCTTGAGGACGAACCTTTTGATGAGCAATTTGAAACATCTTTATTTGCGAATTTTTCTGAATCTGAGTTATCCAATTTGGTTCTAGACCCAGTTTTTCTTGAAGATTTACAATTTGAATTTATTACATCACACCTTGATAAGAATTTGTGAGATTCCATACAATCTGAGATTACCTCTGAAGGAACATCAAATATTTCTGTAATTACTTCAGCTTCTCCAAGCTCATCAACTTTTCCTCAAACCTCTCAACCTCAAACTACCCCTTCCACTCCTCCACCCATCACTCATAGACCAACCTCACCTGTTATCCCATTACCCCTTCCAATGTAAAACAAATATGCTCCCTTAAGGTTACCAGCTAATCTAGGGGCTATGCCTCAAGATTATCAATCTAAAATCACTCTTTTTGATGGTTCTGGTACTTACACTGCTCAACAGCATACTAAAAGGATGACCGATTATTTTGAATTTTATGAAATAGATGCTGATGATGTTAGGATGAGAATTTTTGTCCAAAGTCTTACTGGAGAAGTCATAACTTGGTTCAGGGCTCTTCCTGTAAACAGTGTTGCTGACTTACCAGCCCTTTATAGAACATTTTTAAACAGATGGGAAAAGAAGAAAGACCCTCTTCAAATCCTATCAGACTTCGGAAAACTAAAAAGAGGACCAAATGAGACCGTGCATTATGTCACTAGGCTCAATGAGGCTTACAATGATGTTCCCCAAAATCTTAGACCTCCTCCAGATTCAGTACTAATCAAATTCCCTGATGGATTTGATTCTGATATAGCATATCAGCTTAGGGAAAGAGATCCTCAAACTCTAGAAGAAATGCAAAGCATAGTTGTTAGTGTTGAAGCTAACCTGATAGAAAAACAAGCTAGAGCTAGAGCCGAAAGGAGAATGCCTGTAAACGAAGAACCCACAGCTTTTTAAAAGAAACTGGATGCTATAATCAAAGGAATGGAAAGACTAGGAGACAGAGTAGAAACTATTGAAAAGAATAAAGCTCCTTGGGATGGTCAACCTAGCAATACTGTGAGAAATCCGAACTTCAGAAGAAACCAAAATCAAAATACTGGAAAAACTGGTCCTGACCAAAATATTAGGCCCCCATTCCAGGAAAATTATGTTGAAGGCTCAACTTCTGAGGAACCTACTGATGATGTTAAAATAAAAAACTTTACTGAAGATGAAAATGAACCAGAAATTTTCTTGACCCAAGCTGATCAAGAAGCTCACATTATTAAACAGTTTCAAACCCAGTCAGGAGAATCATTTGATTTTAAGGAAGGATATGACACAGCCATCTACGAAGTTCATAAGCAATATAATTTGAGAAGTAGACGAGTTGATGTTCTGGAATCAAGTAAACAGAAAACCACAAAGCAACCTCTCAAAGGTAAGATCAGTACTACCCCTGTAAATATTCTCACTAGGTCAGATCCTAATCCTGCCCATCCAATAATTGAAGATGTATCTGAAACTCAATTGAATAACAGACAACTTTCCAATACTCTTCCTCCCAAAGGAAATGTAGAGGAACCTCTATAAGTTGATTCAGAAACAACTTCAGCACCCAATCACACTCCTGAAAAGGAGAAAAACACTGAAAACATAGAAAAAGATAATCCAACTGTTCGAAATACAAGGACTCAAACTGAGAAATATTTTAATTTGGAATCTGAAATAGGAAAATTAAAGATAGTTGTTCCACTGTCTGAATTAGCTAAACATGATGTCTATAGAAACCAAATTTATAAATCACTCAATATTCCTGGAAATGATGACACAATTAATTTTTTTAATGACCAACCCAGATTACTCTTTGGCCCTTAAGTAAGTGGAAAACCTGAAAGCGGAGGGACTCCTCCATTTTATATAAGTTTGAATATACATGACAAAATACTTCATAATGCCATGCTTGATTATGGAGCGTCTCGGAATTTAATGCCCAAGGCTGTAATGGAAAGATTAAATCTAGACATCACTAGACCTTACAAAGATATTTTCTGTTTTGATTCAAGTCAGGTAAGATGTTTAGGATTAATTAAAGATTTGTGTGTTACATTGGTTCAATACCTTGCTAAATCAATTTTAATGGATATAGTAGTAGCAGATATTCCTCCAAAATATGGTATGCTATTGTCTAGATCCTGGGGTGCAAAACTCGGAGGATCTCTTCAATTAGACATGTCATATGCTACTATTTCAGTGTTCGACCAACTTAAGAGACTATACAGAGAAACCTTGATGAAATATGTTGTCAGTAGTTAGGAGAAACCTGAAAATTTCCCTATCTACTCAGTACACTCTGATATGGACTCATTCATTCTCTATAATGTTGAAACTGATCTTCCCACTGAACTAGAACCACCAGCAATTGAACCAAAAGAAACTACAAATAAATCCAGTGTTCAAATCCAAGAAATCTCTGAAGAAAAAGAAACATCAGAAACCCAAGAAAAACCTGAAGAAAATAAAAAACTAGATCTCCCTGTTAAAAAAGTCACTAAAACACCTGATGAAGATTATGAACATGAAATTTTTTGGCATTTAGAATTTGATGGTTCGGTTAATAAGTTAGGAGCAAGAGCTGGAATTTGGATACACAACATTGAAAACGATCATGCTGAAGGCCATGCTTACAGATTGAACTTTAAATGCACTAATAATATGGCAGAGTATGAAGCTCTTTTGTTAGGGCTTAAACTTGTCAAAAATTTAGGAGCAATTAGAGTGTCTGTTATAGGAGATTATGATTTAATTATTCAACAGATCAATGGTGAATGTTCGACAAAAGATCCCAGACTAAGAGAATATAGAGGAACAGTTGTAGAAATTCTCAATACTTTTCTACAGGCTCAGCTTGCAAAAATTCCAAGAAAACAAAACTTGCATGCTCATAGCCTCGCAATGTTTTCTAGCACTTGTAAATTACCATTTGAACCTAATCATCAGTTCACAGCTGAGATTAGACATATACCAGCTATACCAACAAATCTTATGAATTGGCAAGTGTTTGCAAATGACAATCAGATTAACAATTTTCTAACTTTAGAGAATGAATTTTCTAACAGTAGCATAGATGAAGATACAATCATTGAATCTGATCAAATAATTGAAAAAGAAACAAACATTTCTGAAGAGACTGCAATTCAAATGCTCCATCCAACGAAATTCACCAGAAAGGACATGCAAGACCTCAAACAAATGGAAGTTGATGAGATTGTAGAGGATGAATCCGAGATCATTAATCTGAAAGATAATTATTTACCTAAAGGATTAAATCCTCTAGAGGATCTTTTTGACTCTAATGACATTCCACTAAAACCTAAAATGGAACCATTGAAAGCTGATATTGAAGAATACAATCTGGGAACTGAAGAAAAACCTAAAATAATAAAGTTATCAAAATCTTTTCCTCCCGATCAGAAAAAAAAATATGTTGAGTTATTAACAGAATTCCAGGATGTTTTTGCCTGGAGTTATGAAGACCTGAAGTCATACGATACTTCTATAATTCAACATAAAATACCTTTAAAATCAGACCAGAAACCATTTAAAAAAAAACTGAGAAGAATTAACCCTGTATTGTTACCTTCAATTGAAAAAGAAATTAAACTAATGTACGAAGCAGGGATAATTTCTCCAATTAGATTTTCAGAGTGGGTGTCCAACTTGGTCCCTACTAGGAAGAAAATTGGAGAAATTAGACTCTGTGTCGATTTAAGAAATCTAAATAAGGTTTCTTTGCAGGATAATTATCCTTTGCCCAAAATGGATCACATTTTGCAAAGGGTAGTAGGTGCTTCAAGGATTTCTCTTTTAGATGGGTTTTCAGGATACAACCAGATTCTGGTTCATCCTGATGACCAAGATAAAACAGCTTTTACAACACCTTGGGGTACTTTCAAATATGTTAAAATGCCATTTGGACTCAGAAATGCTAGAGCAACCTTCCAAAGAGCAATGGACATTGCATTTGCAACAGAAATTCATGAATTTATTGTTATATATCTGGATGATTTAACTGTTTTCTCTAAATCAGATCAGCAACATTTAGACCATCTCAGGAAAGTATTCATAAAATGCAGAAAGTATGATATTTCCCTGAATCCAAAAAATTCATTATTTGGTCTCGAAGAAGGAAAACTCCTGGGTCATATCATCTCAAAATATGGCATTAGAATTGATACTGAAAGAATAAAAGCTATCTTGCAGATACCTCATCCAAGAAATGTTAAAGAACTTCAAGCTTTCATAGGAAAAATCAATTTTTTGACATTCATTTCTAGCTTCTGTTAAAGGATTCAATATATAGAAATCATTTGAAGATATTAAAATGGCTTTGACTAGAACACCAATTCTTACCAGTCCACAATTTGATAGAGACTTTATTATTTTTTCATTTGCATCAGAACATACTGTAGCAGTTGTTTTATTACAAAAGGATGATCAAGGATGTGAAAAACCTATAGCCTTTTTTAGTAAAGCACTGAGGGATGCATCATTAAAATACAATATCATGGAAAAACAAGCTTTTGCACTTGTAAAAGCTATTAAAGATTTTAGAATCTATATATTGTATTCTCATGTGACAGCTTATGTACCAAATGATGTTGTCAAAGACATCTTAACTCAAGATGGAATTGAGGACAAAAGGGGTAAATGGATTGCTACCATATTAGAATATGATATTGAGATAAAACCTACAAAGCTGATAAAAAGATAGGGATTGGCTCAACTTATGACAGAAACAAATTGCCAAGCCCTGGATATTAATGAACTGGATGACAATCAGGAGATGGCAACTCCACAAACCAGCCAGGCCTTTTTAGACTCACCTTGGTATGCTGATATAGTTTATGTTTTGTTAAACCTACAAGCTCCTCCAGGGTTATCCAGAACAAAGCGAAGGATTTTAAAAATGACATCCTTAAAGTAATGTATTTTAGATAATGTTCTCTTTTGGAAGAATCATGATGGTATTCTATTAAATTGTTTATTAAAAGATGAAGCTGACAAGGCTCTCAATGAATTCCATGCAGGAGACTGTGGTGGACACCTTTACTGGAAATCAACAATAGATAAGATCTTAAGAGCTGGGTTCTACTGGCCAACCTTGTTCTCTGATGTAAAGAAATTCGTAACTGCTTGCCATAAATGTCAAATTTTCTGAAGGCAAGAGAAAATTATTACCTTTACCCTTAAAACCAATCTCAACTGAAAGACCTTTCCAACAATGGGGCCTGGATTTCATTGGAGAAATCCATCCTCCTTCTTCTGGCCAACACAGATGGATCCTCACTGCCACAGATTATTTTACTAAATGGATTGAAGCAATCCAATCCATACAAGCCAATGATTCTGTAATCATAGGATTCTTAGAAACCAATATACTATCAAGATTTGGTTGTCCTGAGAAAATTATAACTGATAACGTTGTTGCTTTCAAATCAAAAAAGATGATAAGTTTCTGTAATAAGTATCATATCACTTTAAGCCATTCAACAGCCTATTACCCTCAGGGTAATGGACTGGCTGAATCTTCCAACAAAAGTCTCATTAATATCATTAAAAAATTGTTGGAAGAAAACAAGAAAATTTGGCATAAGAAACTTATTAATGCACTGTGGGCAGACAGACTCACCACCAAAAAATCAATTGGGACCAGTCCTTATGAGTTAGTTTATGGTATTGAGGCAGTATTTCAATCATCTTTAGGAGTTCCTGTAATGAAGTTACTTCAAGAAGCTCAAGTTGAACCAAATGATATTCAAAGAAGAATAAATCAAACAATCAATTTGCAGCAAACCAGAGAAGAAGTTTACCAAAGATCCCAAGTATTGCAGGAGAAACTAAAGAAAATGTTTGACAAAAGGACCAAGGCAGAAGATTTTCAATTGGAAGATAAAGTTTTAAGATGGGATTCCAAAAGAGAGGATAAGGGAAAACATGGGAAGTTTGACTTCCTATGGAAAGGACCTTACATCATTCATGCTTTACAAGGAAATAATACCTATTTTCTGAAAATTTTGGATGGTTCAGAAACTAAGGAAGGACCAGTAAATGGTCGAATGTTAAAGAATTACTTTGATCCTATCTATTAGGATATTCTTATTTTTGACATGTACATACTATATCCTTTGTAATGTATCAGTTTTGATTGGATGGTAACTTGTTGGAGTTGAAGCCCAAAGAGAAGGCCCTAAGCTTCATAAGTTTCACTATAATACATACAATAAAGTAACAAGAAGAAGAAGATTTCATGGTTCGGTTAAAGGCATTTTGAGGCATCTGACCTGCTGTTCTTGACTTTTCACCAGGAAAAGCCATCCCCAAGTGGAGCCAGTGTTAGACTCCTATACCAATAGGTGTCATATTTCATGATTGACTTGATGAACTATGCAATATGTTCATAACCTTTTCTTGTTGCAAAGGTTTTCCATATTCTCAAAAAATCAAAAAATCAATTTTTTTTTTTTTTAAATGTAAAGAGGGTATACCCTAAAAGAAAAATCAAAGGGTGAAAAAATAAAAATGGCCAAAAAGTGAAAGAAAATAAATCCCACCAAAAGAAAGGCCAAGGAAAGTGTGCAAGTCTAAATGCCACTACTTTTTGCTCTGATGTAATAATCAAATTGTGTGCAACTAGTATTTTATGCCACAATTTATGAATAGTCAAACAATTTAAGCTTGGCTAGTTCATCTTTCAATTTCATGTTTTAGAGATAGAGAATAAATCTGACCAAACTGTTTAATCTTGGCAGATAAGTAGATAGGCAGAGTGAATAAAAGGAGCTCAAAAGTTTAATCTGAGCCCTTGGATGTAATAAGGTTAGAATTAGGTAGATTCTCATATGTAAAAGAAAAAGTATGATAAGGGTTTGCGAGTCTAAGTGCACCATAATAAAGAAGAAAAAATGGTAGGGTAAAGTAGGTAGGGTAGGTAGATGATGTTGCAGAATTACATGTGATGAATAATGGCTCTAGATGTGTTAAATCTTTTACTTTCATCACAAGTGCAAAGGCAGACAATACATTGGAAGAATTTCAAGTAAGGCAAATTCAAATTATTAACTTCCCTTCTCATTTTCCCTAAACATTTCACTAATTTCCCCTAAGTGCTAAGGTATTTGAAAATTAAAGGGGCTCAAGGCATTTCCTTGACTTTTGAAGGGACCGGACCCTCGGCCCAATAATTGAAAAAACCTGAGTACTTAAAATCATTCATCATCACACTCATTCACTTCTAAAAAATCTTTTCCTAAGTAAAATCCCATTTTACTTAGGAAAATCATGTAATATTCCATAAAAACCCATTTCATGCAAGCATAAGTTAAATACATTATCCTAATGTTTTACACTTAGCGCTTTAGCCCATTTGTCATATTAATTTCTAATTTATTATTTAAATCCCTATGAGAATAACCTTCTCCTATTATATATAACTCCTTCTTTATAAAATACCCAAAAACCCATTTATTATAATTTTAGTCAAAGTATTTAATCCCCATATGTTTAAATAAAACACCCCCATTATACTCCCTTTGAGTAAAATATATCTTTAATTTAATCCCGCCCCTATGATAATTAGATTAATTTGATTTAATTACAATTTAATAAAAAATATATGAAAAAAACCCTTTAAACATATTTTATATGTGTTTAAAACAAAAAAATAAACCGAAGTTTTGTTTAAACCAAACTTCAAAATAACCCATCTCTTTGTATATTTTCCCCTTGCCCGACTCGCTAACCTAAGGTTAAAACCCTTACCTAAGTTAAAATCCTGATATATATCTTATACCCCAATTCTTAACTCTGGTAAAAATCCTTTGGAAATCCTTCCCGATCACTTTTTCGCATTTTAAAAAGGAATTAATTAATCCACACGATTAATTAATAGCCTAACTCACCAATCAAATTCTCCCCGATATGATTAATTAACATTTAAACTGCATTGGGCCCGCCTGTTAAACCCCTGTCATCTCGACACCCCGACCACCGTTCGATCAACAGATCTCAGATCTACGGTTGATATCAATATCACTAGCCATCCGCGTCCGTACGATAACGCGCGATGGCCAAGCGGTTTTCTGAATCGTACAATGCCACGCGTCGTTCATCATATGGAATCGTTGCCCATCCGCTCGAAACCACCTTTCCCCAAAAGTGGTGCGATGGAAACCGCTTACCGCCTGCCCTCTGTGACGGATCTATCATACTTGCTGACGTCATCAATCGAAAACCTGCCAACCTTTTGAATTTGCGAATAAAACAAACAGACCATGTCATTTTCATCATCCTATGCAGTAACCAGTCTCCCAGGCAACCAATTTCGAATTTAACTGTCAAAGTGTTCCAATTGCTACCTCACTGAAGAAATTTGCAGTCAAGTAATCCAGGGTTTATTCGCCATAGCCAGCACCTGTTTAACCACCATTCATTTCCCGTAAATAGGTAGTTACTCCAATTTATCGCTGAACTCTGTAAAAAAATCCTGGTTTTGGTTTTAATTCCACACTGAAGACTGAAAAGAAGTTCAATTCGATCTTTTTTATTCCTAGAACTGCAATTATTGTCCCTGTTTTTTACAAAAACCCCAAATTCATTTCTGAATCCACAAGAACCAGAAATGAAGGTTCCCGTAGCTCTAAATGTCGCACCCTTGAATTCACCTCACAGAGACTTAGATTATTTGCCATTAGTTGACAGATATTTTCAAATTAAGGACCTGGTTCTCAGTCAAAGTCCTCTTAGAATTTTTTTCTACTGCAGAGACAATTACTTGAAAGGTTCTGATATTTTTAGATTATGGGAATCCAATCTTCCCATGTACCTTCTTCCCTCAGTCCACATTTTCCTTGAGATAATCCATTATTGTCATGCAAACTATTATCCCAACCTAAGATCAGTTTTGTCCCCAAGTCAGACTATCCTTTTTCCCATAACTGCTCAGTCTATTAACAAGATGTTGCAATTTCAACCTGATCAAGCCCTCACTCCATTGTCCATGGGAGAATTACTTGAGAAATCTACCAAATTATCCCACGAAGAGTTGAGTCGTCTTCGCCAAACCTTCATGTTTCCAGAACATCAGCCCAAGGGCCCTACTCCTTATGGTATACTTTTTTCACTAATGAGGGTAGACTTATTCTGAACATGATATCCTTTATAATGGGTTTTAATACTAGTGAATATGTTGACCAATTAACCCTAGTATTGTTGTCTATTTTCACCCCTGGATAGCCCCCTGCTGTCAAGTATGACTTTGAATCCTATATTGCAAACAAAATCCATGATTAGTTCATGAGATTAGAGAACGAGAGAGTGTTCAAGTATTCTTATGTTATTTATCATCTCATGCTTTATTACCAATCAGAAAGTTTCCGTTTTCATGTTAAAAAGCTTGATGCTAAAGGAAATCCTAGGTTTGTGATCTTTTGGTCTGCCATCACTCATAATTCCCCTGATTCTCCTTATTCATATAATGAGTTTATTGATCTTTTTGTACACCCAGCAACCACCTTGTTGACATGAGTCTCTCCTCCTAGGCTCAGTAATGAAATCAAGAAAATTCTTCAGCTTTCAAAACAATACCGGATCGGTGACTGGTACCTATACTAGAATCACACAGAAATCAGAGTTTATGGGAGTGAGTTATGCCCATTCAAATTGCCCAAGTATGTCCCAATCAGACTCTTTGCATTAGAGTATTTCAGACAGATGATCAACTCAGATATAGTACAGTTTTGTAATGCAAAGAAAAAGGCTCAACTCAGGATTAAAAACCAGCTAGGTCCCTTTGTTTGTAACTCTAGAGATGCTGGTAAGGAAGCTAAAAGGATATTAGAATATTATCTTAAATGAAAAAAAAATTTCTATTGGGTACCTTATGACCCAAATAGCTTTATTTGTGATAGAAGAATGAAAAATAAACTATCACCATACATTCATCAAAGAATCCCAGAAATTGAATAGTATGCCAATATGCATGAATGGATGGAAGGAACATTGGTAGAACAGGATAGTGAGCAGGTCAATGTTGAAAATGTAATGAAAGATCTTGAAAAGATACTTGACCTAGACGCTTTTGGATAGGTACAGATACTAGGTATTGGTCCTTCTTCTGTTGGGACTTCTCAACAAAATCTGCAAGAAATCAGTGCATTGGCTACAGTATCATCTAAAGGAAAGGAGAAAGAGGTTGACATACAGATAACAGAGAAATTTACAATGACAGAACAGCCTCAGACTTCTAAAGAACAGGGTCAAGTACAGATTCCTCCTACTCATATCAATGAGCCAGAAATTTCAATTTTACAAACTCCTCTAAATGTAGAAAAGGGCAAAAAGAGAGATGCTGAAGCAACTAATCCTATCAGTGGATCTTCTTAACAGCAAGATGCTAAAAGAAAAAAATTGAACCCTCTTCCGGAAGTAGAATCTGTTCATGAAATCCTTGATAGTCAAGAGGAAGAACAATTGGGTAGTCAGCAAACAGGTGCAAACAGTGGAACATCCGCTACTTTACAGAAAAAAGAGCTACAAAAGCAGCAAAGTGCTGAAGTGTCATCTTTCAAACCACCAGTGAAAGATGCCTGGGACATTAAAAGAACATTCAGAAATATCAAGGCCAGAAATGATCCTCTCATACTTCAAATTTACAATAAGTGTTTGAAGATGGCCGCTAAGAATCAACAGAGGTTGATGTCAGCTTTTGACATCCAGTAGGGAAAAATGCTAATGAGTCACTTCAAACCCAAAGTGCAGCAACCTCAGACAGCTGCAGATTACATCAGGACTAATTTTGAAGTGTTAGAAAAGGATATTCATCCTTTAGATCAAATTGAGCTACATAAATAGACAGGTGAGATGATTTATTCTACTATGACGGATAAATCAATGATGACCCAGAAACTGCAGAATTCTTTGGAGAATACAAATGCTCAATTAAGCCTCGAAAAAGCCTCTTCTCAGGCTAAAGACAACATGATTAAAACATTGGAGGAAATTATCATTGGATTAGGACATAATACCAAAGATGTTAAGGGAATAGAAGCATTAATCAAGAAAAAATATGATGATATTGTAGCTTTGAGAAAAAAACTAAAGTTACCAGCATCAAGACATCCTCAGACTGCTGAAATTATAAAACAAAATTATGAAGAAGAATTAATGGACTTTCTCTTAAAAATGAATGAGCAACTTAATGAAACAGAGAAAGAGCTTGAAAAGGCATTGAAAGATAAGCAGCCTAGTGTTCTAGCATCTACACCAGAGGTAATTACAGGTACTACAACAATAGGTCAACCAATAGAATTTCCACAGGTGCATACTTCCAATTTGATTCTAGAAGAATTAACAAAATCAATGGAGGAATTGAAACTCCAAGTGACTGCGCTACAGAGAACAAAGGTGCAACTTACCTCTTTGGAACAAAAATATGACCTCTCAAAAATGAGTGTTGCAGATAAAACAAGAGAGGTCAACAGATTAGAAAAGTTGGTCCATAAATTAGAAAAGGATTTCACATTGGAGAAGCCTTTAAAAGAAATAAATGAAATTCTTTGGGACAACATCATCCAATCAATAAAATATGTCTAGCCCTCAATTCAAATAATGCAAGAACAGAATGATTTAGTCAAATTGGCTATAGAAGAAGTCCTAAGAGCAAGAGAAGAATTGGGAAACAGACCTGAACAAGACAATGAACTCATCCATTTTCTGAATACTCAGAACAAGAAGCAACTTGAAGAATTTGGCATTCAAGATAGGACACGCACAATTTTGGAAATAAAAAGAGTTTTTACCAAAAGAACTTTGATGCAGAATTTGGAATGAAGATGCTCTGACATGCAAGAAGAAATCACTGCCTTCAGAAAAAGATTTGATATTTTGTTGAAAAAAGGAATGCCTAGTCCTTTGGTTTCAGAAGACAAATTGATGGACCTGAAAAGTTATGTTGAAAAATTGGACAAGCATGCTGACAATCAGGCCAGTACCTCAACTAGTTCATCAACAACAGCATTGCCTACAGGAAAAAATCTTCATGATAGATTAGAAAATTTGTTTTATCTTGAGCATGAAGTAAAGCATTTGTTCTCGGCTCAACCTACTTTCTCTAGGTATACAGAGACTGATGAAACTCTCAGAAAGCTACAAAGGACCAGGATTCCAGAAGATAAATGGTGGGAAGAACTGTTAGAACTTTTGTAAAAATTATCCTTACCTGAATTTTTAATTATGTACTACAGTAAGTCATGATAAGAAGGATAAAAGGATGAATAAAGGTCAAAGTGTATCAGAGCAGTGAAAGAGTATCAGTTAAACGGAACAGCCAGCACAGATTTATTGAAGAGGACAACAATGAGCCAAAGCATAGGGCCTGCCTCCAGCACATTCTCAAAAGAAGGAAACAACACAACATCAGTTATCATTTTTTTTTATCTACGAGACCATATGTTTCTATTTTATTGTAATTTACTTATGAGTCATCCTAGATAATATCTCAAGTTGTTATGAGATATTTTTTGTAAATTTTTGTATAAATACTCCCTCAATCGGAATATTGAGGGGGGATTCATATAATTTGCTGCAATATTGACTTTTTCGGAATAAAGTGCTATTGGAGAAATTTTTTGTGGCTAAGCTGGATGATGAATTGAAGCGAAAGACTTTTTACAGGATTCATGTGTCAGACTACGGATCAATAAGTCATCTTTCCCTTGTGTTTTAAAGTCTTTATATCTGTTTATTATATCATTGTGTTTCATTTCTGAATGACTAATGAAAAGGAGTAAATCAGAAAGTACTTAAGTGCAATATGATTTTAATCATTGTTATTCTAAATTTTTTCTTCTAAACTGGTTTAAGCAAGGAATTCTTAATTGCTCCTGTTTTTCTAGTTTAAGCATTTTGGTTATTTAATAAAGAATACTTAATTGTTCTTTGTTAATAATCACTCAATTTTCCCTCTTATGAATGTGTTGAAAGATTCTTAATTTCCTTTCATCCATTTAAATCCATCTCATTCACTCTAAAGATCTATAATTGTTCTCTATTTGATTATCTTGCCCTGTAAAACCATCTTTTGTGTAGAAAATTAATCTAGTGAAGCCATCTTTTTGACTCCATAGCCCAATGGCCTGAACTACTCAATCTTTCCCTCAACTATCAAATTCCACCACCCAAATTCAAACAAAACCCCTGAACTTTCATAACTAGCCTAATATCTTAGAAAACAAAGTTAAATTTTACAGAGAGAGCCCTCTCTGGGTACAGATTGGCTAGATTCTGTACCTAAAATATTGGTTTGTGGTTACCTCGGACCCCTTTCCTCTTCCAACAAATTCAAGGAAAATCTGAGTGATAACAATTCTAATCTAACGGCCCACGTTAATCGAAACCCATTCTTTGCGCTTCATCTTTTCTTCCAAACGATTTCATCAGACGATCTCCACCGTTGATCGTCCTTATCCGACGGTTCCTATTCATTTTCGTGCCCAAATTCCATTTGCACCTGTTTCACTTCCACCAAGGGTTTTCTCCCTTTTTTGCTACAAATTCCTCCTTTTCGCACAGCTCCAAACCTTCTCCACCAAACCTCTGAACGCAGTTATACCATTTCTGCAGGATTTTTTAATGAAGTTTGTGTATTTTTCAGGGTTTTTATGTTGTTGTTCTGTATGCTTCCACAGTCACAGATAGGTGACAAAAAGGCTCAGAATGACGATTCTGTGGCTTAAAATCAAAGGAAAAAGGAGCTGTGAGTTTTGAATCCAGGTTTAAATCATCTGGATCACGATTCATGGTTTAGCAGAAGCCCTCCAACTGCATAAAGCCTCCTACACAAACAAACAAAGAAAGTGTATCAAAATGAAGAATTAACAGTAAAGGGATTAATACCTAAGCCTGAAAATCAGAGTTTTAATCCTAAGGTTTAAAGGATAAATACAGTATTAAAGAACAAAGACCTGAAGATGAAGATCAAGGCCTAATTAAGCCTAAAACACAGACAAAAAGCAAATTAATGTGTTTAAAGGTAAAACAGAGAAAAATATTAGTAAATGAAGCCTCCACTGCCACATCAGAGGCCAAATATCCTTTTCAGCTCCCAAATTGTCACCTACAGCCTCAATAAATGAAAAGGAGGCAGAGTTATTGCCTAGTCAGTGATATTTTTGCCTAAGGACAACCAAAGTTATTTCCAACCTTCTTAAAGAGTTTTTAAAGTCAACAAAAACTTCCAAGTAGCTAAATACTCAATGAAAACCAATTAATATAGAGAAATATCAGAAAACTTCTCTATTGAATCCCTCAAAGAAAGAGAAGCATTAAAACTTGTATTAATTGGACTAGAGATCTTATTTTTCATCCCACCTCCTCTCTCTTCTATAAATAATTTTAAAGAAGATGATATATTGTTGGTCTCTGGATATCTGTTGCATGTAAATAGTTTTCCGAAGCTGCTGAAGCCCTGTTTGTAATTGAAGATACACAAGCTGAGATGAGAAGTTTGAAGCTGTAGAAACCTACTGGACTTGATGATTGTAACTGGTTTGAACATCAAATACAAATAGTTGATTTATGGGATCTTGGTCTATGTCAATGGTGATGTGTTTCTCACTGTAATTGTTATTTTTCTTTATGTTTCCATTCTGTCCACTTTTCTTTGATAAAGAACAGCAAATATAGAGCTAGGATTTACTCTTACAAGTACCCTACTCTCACTAATAAGCTTTACCTTTATGTTTTCCTCCAATTGTGTATTTAATAATGATTTAATACAGTCCAAGCAGTCAAGGAATGTTGGTGATCCCATGTCTTACTATCTAAACTTTAAACATTGTTCTTGAATGATATTTTCATTACATGCTAAGTAGAGTTGGACTATGAAATTTTATGGTTTTCCCTATCTTCTAGTTCTTTCTCCAAAGGTTGCTTGAAAGTTTCCTTTAAAAGTATGTTAAAAGCAAGCTAGTTTCAAAGTACTTACCTGATCTTAGACTACTTTTTATGTTTATCATGAATGTTTTCCTTTAGAATACGCTGAAAGCAGGCTAAGTTAAAATTCTTTACTTGATCTTAAGCTATTCTAAGTGTTTTAAATGTTTTCTATTGAAAGTACATCAAAAATAGGCTAGTTTAAAAGTACTTACATGATCTAGATTACTTTTGTGTCTTTTCTTAAGTGCATGCCAAAAGCAGGATAGTTTCAAAGTACTTACTTGATCTTAGGTTGCTCTTTGTTTCTTCATCTGTTTGATTTCTTTCACTCCATTTCTTATTGTTCCATTCCATAAAATCAACTTAAAGAGATCTTTTGACATAGATGACTTGCCCCATGGACCACTCTTGAACCTTGTTGTTTCAATTAAATCCTCTTATGACTCCATAGCCCAATGGATTAAAGTTTTTTCTTGCCTATATTATTAGCAGAACCATTCTCCCACTTATTTACACCTTCACCCTTCATATAGACTTCCTTCACCTTCATCATATCCTTTGTTGGGAAAAATACTGAGAGGGGGGGGGGTGAATCAGTATTTAGGGCAAACTAAATTTTTTTACTTTTTCATGCTCTAAAACCCATACGCTACTTTTCTGAAGCCAACTAGCGTATACACGCGGATATCCTTCATAAAACTCGCGTATACACAGAGATCTAATTATGCCATTAGTTCTTCACTTATATCATTCCATCATTCATTCATTATATGTTCTATAAACAGTAAACATGTGCAGTAAGAACAGAATAAACCATCACACAAAGCATCACACATGAACACCGGGATTTTTAGGTGGAAACCCAAGTCGGGAGAAAACCACCGCTGCAGTTGCTCAGCCTTCAATATTTTATTATAGAGAAAACATCTTACAACATATGTGCCGGTGCAGACTCCTACCAGCACGCAGGCACCCACCTGCGCTCGTTTACCAGCCTCTCCTGGAAGGGAGCTCCAACCCCCTGACTCGTTTACCAGCCTCTCCTTGAAGGGAGCTACGACCCCCTGATCTCGTTTACCAGCCTCACCTGGAAGGGAGCTACAACCCCCTGACTGAAGGCTACAACCCTCAGCACCTCTATGGACCACGTTTCATCAATTTTCACACTGGATCCAAAGCTTCCTTTAGGACACAACTTGCAGGCCACGTTTCATCACATTTTCAGACTGGACCCACTCCATACAATTAAGCACAATTAACCATGAAATGTATACATATAACTCACCGACGTATATCGCAAACGAACAGATCAGACATTTCATACCCCTTGCTTCAGCAAACCCTAGTTTGCATACGCGCTTTTATTTCACTGATGTCGCGTATATACACGCTTCCGTCCACATCAACCAGCGTATACTTCAGTACAAATTACAGAGCTAATTTTATTGCGCATACGCGCTTTCTCTTCAGCGAAGCCGCGTATATACACGCTTCCTCTTCGTCGAACTAACCGTATGGTTCTTCAGAAATTTAGGTCATTGCAATTATTCGGTAATGTATACATCATACATATTTTTACTTTTACTCGCATGATGTTTGCCTCTTCTCAGATCTAATCATCCCCTAAACAGATCTAGCAAATACAAGTACATTTCAGATCTAGATACCCTTCTTCATCATTGGTGCATCATGCAATCAGATCTATCATTCAACTGTAACCCTTTCCATTTAGATATACTTCAGAGAGAAGTATTCATTCAAGCTCAGACATCTTGCACCCACACTCATGATTTGCACAATGAATTTCTTCTCCTTATATAGGTTTACCCTTTTTCAATACCATGAGCCAAAACCACATTACTTCCGATGGTATTCCCGGACGGGGTCATTTAGACGAATCATTACCCAATACAATGGGTCAATACCATGGTGGTTACCCCTGGTTTTGCACTTTAAGAGCGCTTTTGCCCATACGCGACTTGGCACGTTTATTTCCGCGTGCATACGCGACTTCCCCTAGGCAAATCCGCGTATGCCTAGAGACATACTCTTTTCATCAAGATTTAGCACATGCTGAATTCCTTTCTTCATTGCCTTCTGTACACACTGTAGATATATCAGATTTACTTCATCAAGAACATATTCTATCAAGCACAACTTCATCAAGTAAGTTTCCATCATCTTTATCAAGTGGGTTGCCATTCAAGAATAACACTCAGCATCATATGGCTAGCAAACATCATTTCATATCAGATTTACATCATTTACTAAGTCCAACAGGTCAAGAATAACTTCATCAGGTGGTTCGCCATCAAGGACAACACATGTCAATAGTCGCATGTCTTCATCTTCATTCAGTGGGTTGCCATCAAGGACAACATTCTGCATCATATTGCCAACAATCTCCCCCTTTGGACTTGATGGCAACCACGATGGTGTTTGGTTACCACAACAGATAGGTACATTAAGAATACAATGACACCATGTCACATTCCCCATTTTGACACCATTCTTTCTCTTCATTCAAACACCATGTCACTCTCCCCCTTTGACATCAAGGGCAAAGGGTGGATCAAAACCAACACACTCTCCCTCTTTTCTCCTCATGTAGAAGAAGCGTTCTGCAGATCTGATGTATACTGAAGTGACCAAGCTCCCCCTGAGTTCATGCTGAATCTTCAAACATATTTTTCAATGAAGTACATGACTCTATAAACTTCCTATCACCAAAGACTCATACTTACATCAAATATCCAACCAAGTGGATTTACATATGAGAGTCAAGTACCCAACCAAGTGGGTTCACACATTTCAACTCAGCTACCCAACCAAGTGGGTTTACAAAATTTGACTCAGCTACCCAACCAAGTGGGTTTACAAATTTGACAAGTCCTTACATGACTGAATATTACAATTTTACATCATGGGTCTCAACAAGGCCTTTTCATCAAATTACAAATATGACCATTTATGACCAACACCAGAAAGTCCTCAAGAAAGAGAACATATTTCAGAACCATCATAATGCCAACAATGCATTATACTCAGCAAAGCTAATGCTCCCCCTGAATCTGTGCATCCAAGCATCCTTTCCATATGACTAAGGCTCCCCCTTAGTTTGTGCATCCTGAACACTTTCAACCAATCATCAAGGCATCTTTAAAACATCAGAGATTGAAATAGTATTATAAGAACTGGAACACCACCAGAGATACCAGAGATACCAAACAGCACTGCAGCTGTGCTGAAGAGAGCTGACCCCAAACAGAAATTTGTCAGCAATCAGACATACGCGGTTTTATGTGCATGAACTCGCGTATATACGCGACTGTGTTTCAGGAAACCCGCGTATCCAATTCCATCTTCTAAATTTTAACCAGATCTGATCCTCTGTGAGAAAAAGACAGTGTTCAACTTCTTTCTGGGATATTTGAATGCTTCCCTGGACTACAGATAGATAGAACAGTGTAGTTGTGTCTTCAAGCGTCATCCAACGGTTGTAGCATAAGCACATTAGTAACCAAGCCTTCAGATTCTTTGCAGCATCAATACAATCTTTCCAAGAAAGATTATCATACCAGAACAACATCTTCAAATATGTGTCAATCATCTATGTGGTCCAATATCACCATGATCTTTAAGATTTAACATGAAGTAACATATGTATGGAAAAGATCTCACTCATAGTAACAAAATCTGCATGATCTATTCTTATTTCTGAATC
The DNA here is from genome assembly GCA_034641835.2 of Pinus albicaulis. Taxonomy (NCBI): domain Eukaryota; kingdom Viridiplantae; phylum Streptophyta; class Pinopsida; order Pinales; family Pinaceae; genus Pinus; species Pinus albicaulis. The sequence continues at coordinate 906,563,488 of CM076584.1, read as the reverse complement.
AAACGACATCCAACTCATCCATGTGTGATCACAAAAGATACTTATCAGCAACCAGGGCTCAAAATCTCATCATAATAAAATATGTACCAAGTCATCATCATTTGAGCATGAGTATCACACAAACCAAAGAATAAGCAGTCATATTGCCAACAATGCAATCATTAGTATTCAACCTGCTGCTCCCCCTGAACTTTCTGCTCTTCCATCTTTTTCCAGATTTGTTTGAACTTTCTATTTGTGTGCCGGGTTATCCAATTTCTCATATCCGTTCAACCCCGCATTCCTTTTCTACATGTCCATACTTGTTACAAGAATAACATCTCATGTGTCCAGAGAAATAAGCATAAGAATCGTAATGAGTATTTCTAATCTTCCTCCTTTTACAATCAGCTGCTTTATGTCCATACTTGTTACATGAAAAACAATATCCCTTGAAGAAACCAGAGTACCTTTCTATGTAGGAACTGTTTGTTTGTGGCTGAATTGTTCTGCTTCTGCAATTTGCTGCAACATGCCCATAATTATGACATTTAAAACATTCAACATTCTTGAATGAATTCCTTTGAGAATTCATGATTGTTGGTTGATCTTTTGTTTCTTTCAACACTTCAGGTTTTGCATTGACATCCTCTGAGTTTTTTGCACTTCCTTGTGAGCTAGATTCTCCTTTAACAGTTTCATGGAAACCAAGACCAAGTTTGATAGCAGGAGACCTTTGATTACTCAGAATATTGTCAAAAATATTAGTACTATCTTGAAACCTCAAAAGTTTAACCTTTTCTTCTAATTTACCTTTGAGAATGTTTACCTCAACCTCCAAGGCTTGACATTGCTTTTTCATGCTTTCTTCTTTCCTTCTTCCATCTTCTACTTCATCCTTCAGATTTAGAATCTCTTCTTTCAACCAATTTTCATTTTCTTCACATGTTTGTTGCAGCTCTTCATTCTTCTTATTTGATTTTTCCAGATCTTCTTTGAGAGAGATGATTTTTGCTTCAAGGCCTTCCTTTTCAAATGGTTGTAGAGGTTCCTCATTCTTCTTACTTGATGCTTCAAGATTTACTTTCAGAGATATGTTTTCTGCTTCAAGTTCTGCATTCTTCTTATTTGATTTATCCAGGTCTTCTTTGAGGGAGATAATTTCAGCTTCAAGGCTTTCACTTCGATTGGCTACTTCATCCTGCAGTCTTTGATGTATTTCTATCTGTCCCTTCATTGTTTCTATCTGTCCATTCATTTTAGAGATCTTCTCTTTGTTGATAGATTCTAGCATCTTAGATGAACTTTGTAGTTCTTCAACTTTAACCTTGAGAGCTTCTTCTAGATCCACAACTTTACTTTCACTATCTTCACTATTGTTTGCACAAAGATTATTCAAAGGACCCCAATCACTATCAGATTCATCTTCTTCAATTTTTGCTATACAGGTTTTCTGAGACATCTCCTTGCTTCGAGTAGCTTTCTTCTTTTTCCTCTTTGCCGTGAGCACTTGTAGAGCTTGGTCAGAGTCTTCACTTTCACTATCATAATCTTTGCATATACAGTTAAGTAAAATACAAGAACAACGATTAATACCTGTTTCATCTCCTTTATTTTCTGCTGTACATGATTTCTTCTTGCTTTGAGTAGCCTTCTTCTTTTGCTTCTTTGCCATGAGCACTTTCAGATCATGGTCAGAATCTTCTTCATCTTCACTGGATACTTCATCATCATCTTCATTTGCATAAAAACTCTTCCTCTTTTCAAATTGTTTCCCTTTACCATGTTTTTCTTTATAAGGGCATTTAGCAGCATAGTGACCAACTTTTCCACACTCAAAACATTTGAAGGGAAGCTTACCTTTGAATCTTCCAGTACCAAGTTGGAGCTTTCTCACGAAATTCGCTTCTTCTTCATCGGATATATAGCTGGATTCTTTGACAACTTCCTTTTCTTTTCCTCTTGCAGATACCTTAAAAGCAGCTTCTTTGATTTGAGAAGGACCTCCTTGTCTCATTTCAAAAGTAGTCAGAATACCATGTAATTGAACAATAGTAAGAGTTTTCAGATCTTGCCTTTCTTCAATAGCTGAAACTTTAGAGTCAAATTTTGAAGTCAAGGATCTTAAGACTTTTTCCACCAGAGTAGTATCGGTTATGGTTTCACCCAAATTTCTCATCCAATTTACAATATCATCTAGACGAAGAAAGAAACTGGCAACATTTTCATCACTATGCATCTTCAAATTTTCATATTCGATTCTAAGAGTTTGGAGTTTTGCATTTTTTACTTTTGTATCTCCTTCATAGCTTAGAATGATTTTGTCCCATATCTCTTTTGTTGAATGTAGCTGCATCACTTTAGCAAATTCTGATTCAGACATGCTTCCTAATAAGACATTCACTGCTTTGGCATTGATTTCATACTTCTTTCTTTCAGCAGCATCAGTAGGAATACTTGCCGGGTATTGATAACCTTCTTCCACGATTGCCCATACATTTGCACCAAGACTTTGCAGATATGCTTTTGTTCGTACCTTCCAGAATATCAGATTGCTTCCATTGAATAGAGGTGGCTTTATAGACATCACTCCTTCTTGACTTCCCATTGCGACGAATCTCCTTCAAGCGATCAAGCTTCTGCAGAAGGACCTGCTCTGATACCAATTGTTGGGAAAAATACTGAGAGGGGGGGTGAATCAGTATTTAGGGAAAACTAAAACTTTTTACTTTTTCATGCTCTAAAACCCATACGCTACTTTGTTGAAGCCAACTAGCGTATACACGCAGATATCCTTCATAAAACTCGCGTATACACAGAGATCTAATTATGCCATTAGTTCTTCACTTATATCATTCCATCATTCATTCATTAGATGTTCTATAAACAGTAAACATGTGCAGTAAGAACAGAATAAACCATCACACAAGGCATCACACATGAACACCAGGATTTTTAGGTGGAAACCCAAGTCGGGAGAAAACCACCGCTGCAGTTGCTCAGCCTTCAATATTTTATTATAGAGAAAACATCTTACAACATATGTGCTCGCGCAGACTTGACCAGCACGCAGGCACCCACCTGCGCTCGTTTACCAGCCTCTCCTGGAAGGGAGCTCCAACCCCCTGACTCGTTTACCAGCCTCACCTGGAAGGGAGCTACGACCCCCCGATCTCGTTTACCAGCCTCACCTGGAAGGGAGCTACGACCCCCTGACTGAAGGCTACAACCCTCAGCACCTCTATGGACCATGTTTCATCAATTTTCACACTGGATCCAAAGCATCCTTTAGGACACCACTTGCAGGCCACGTTTCATCAAATTTTCAGACTGGACCCACTCCATACATTTAAGCACAGTCAAACATGAAACTGATACATATAACTCACTGACAGATATCAGTAAACCAGCAGAACAGATCAGACATTTCTTACCACAGACTTCAGCAAACCCTAGTTTGCATACGCACTTTCCTTTCACTGATGTCGCGTATATACGCGCTTCCATTCACATAAACCAGCGTATACTTCTGTACATATTACAGATCTAATTTCATTGTGCATACATGCTTTCTCTTCAGCGAAGCCGCGTATATACGTGCTTCCTCTGCGGCAAACAAGCGTATGGTTCTTCAGACATTTAGGTCATTGCAATTCTTCAAAACAGATACATCACACAGATTTTTACCCTTTACTTCAGACAGATGTTCGCCTCATCTCAGATCTAATCATTCCATAAACAGATCTAGCAAATACAAGTGCATTTCAGATCTAGATCCCCTTCTTCATCACTCCTTCATCGGTGCATCATACATTCAGATCTTTCATTCAACTGTAACCCTTTCCATTCAGATATACTTCAGAGAGAATTATTCATTCAAGCTCAGACATCTTGCACCCACACTCATGATTTGCACAATGAATTTCTTCTCCTTATATAGGTTTACCCTTTTTCAATACCATGAGCCAAAACCACATTACTTCCGATGGTATTCCTGGACGGGGTCAATTAGACGAATCATTACCCAATACAATGGGTCAATACCATGGTGGTTACCCTTGGTTTTGCACTTTTTGAGCGCTTTTGCCCATACGCGACTTGGAACGTTCTTTTTCGCGTGCATACGCGACTTCTCCTAGACATATCCGCGTATGCCTTGAGACATACTCTTTTCATCAAATATTTAGCACATGCTGAATTTCTTTCTTCATTGCCTTCTGTACTTAGTTTTAGTTCATCAGATTTACTTCATCAAGAACATAGTCTATCAAGCACAACTTCATCAAGTAAGTTGCCATCATCTTCATCAAGTGGGTTGCCATTCAAGAATAACATCCAGCATCATATGGCTAGCAAACATCATTTCATATCAGATTTACATCATTTACTAAGTCCAACAGGTCAAGAATAACTTCATCAGGTGGTTCGCCATCAAGGACAACACATGTCAACACTTTCATGTCTTCCTCTTCATTCAGTGGGTTGCCATCAAGGACAACATTCTCGCATCATATTGCCAACATCCTTGCCCAACCAAAAACAAACAAAACCTTTGTTCTTAATAACTAGCCTAATATCACACTAAAAACCTTAAAAGATAAATCAATATTTGCACTTATAGAGAGATCCCTCTCTGGAATCAGGAGGGCTAGATCCTAGAATCCCAAAGTGGTTCATATGTAGGCTCTGCAGCTTTGTATTTTCCAATCTTGTAAAATACAGAGACCTAACAGGATCCATCTTTGGTGCTCCGTCGAATGTCTTCTTGTACCAAGTCGGACCACAATCACTCCCACTCTGGTAGCTTCTCCCTCCCATTCACAGAGTCTTAGTAGCTATTCCAGTTCTTGGGAAGGCCTAGAAGTACTAGGCTCACCAAATCATCCTGGGAAACTGTTACCCTAACACTTCCAAGCTCATCTCAACATTGAGTGAACTTCGTCGAGTATTTTTACATCATGTTGCCCTTCTCCATATTGATCTTTCTAAGCTTGTCTTTTAGCACCAGCTGGGCCTGTGGTCGCTGATATTATGAAACATATTTTTCAAGGCCTTCCACATAGAATATGGAGTTTACTTTCGATGGAGATTCAAGAAAATATCATCTTGAACTCCTTCTAACAAGATCCTTCTTGCCTTTGCTATCATCTTGAACTCGTTCTTCTTCCATGCATCAAGAAGTTGAGCATCTGCTACTGTGGGTTGGGGAATATCATTGTTTATAAATGCCTTTAGTCCGTTGTACTCTAGCACTTCCTCCATCCTATCCTTCCATGTATTTAATTCAAATTCCCCTCAAGGGAATATTAGAGTCTCAAGCCATTGAAAGACATCATGATCTGCTGTTGGTCCTGAAGAATAAATATGAAAATTCGATGTACCTGTTCAAAAAAAACTTTTCTTCTTCTCTTCTATTGTGATTCCTACTCTGATACCATGTATAAATTATCCAAAGGGATTCAATATGATCTTGTAATGTACTAAACCAAAATATTGGATCCTTCTACAAAATGCGGAAACCAATTTTGATCGCATAATCACCTAACAAGTAAGAGAAAGAAATTATCAGTCTCACAACACAAGATGTATATGGGGAAAGAAATTGCTCAAAACCATGTTATCTGTATATTGCATAAAATCAAGTCCATGAAACAATACAATGCTATTTCCCTCACTGAGAAACCTATGCACTCTGCTTATTGTCTCACTTTGATCTAGGAAAAATTAGTCAAATGCTTAACCAATTCTCAGCCTCTGTATGACCAATCTTGCTTACGCATTCTTGGAGGAATTATGTCCCTATTAATAAGGAAAATACCAAGAATTGATTGCGTAATTCCTTGAAGGAAACCTAATGACCTCATGCATGACCTATAAAAATTTCTATTTATACAACTGATATTTATCTTCCCTTTAACCTCAATATCAATTGGGCCTTCCTTAGAACTGATACACAACAACTGTTTATAGAGAATTATTAGTTAAATGATTGATCACTACTTGTGAATTAAATCAGATTTAAGTCACTGGACCTATCACTAGCTCATCTCTCAGTTAGAACAAGTTAAACTGATTTTAACTCAAATAATTGAGTTAACTAATTACAACTCACAAATAACTGTAACCAGACCCCATAAAATCTAGAAAGAGCTCTACATGCCCCCAGTTTTACCTCCAACTCGAATTATCTGAGCTAACTAAGTCTTCCTGACCCAGTTAACACTTATAAGCTATTATGAGATGAAATTAAATTTTTTCTTCCAATTTAATTAAGGGAAAATTAAATCAGAATCCCCCTCGGGGTGTCATTTCTTGGTTCCATTTCAAAAAAAGTGGACACTTTAAGGAATGTTGCAGATGCATTGACGAAGTCTATGAGCACTGAGAATTTTTCTTGGTGTATAGAAACAATGGGCATTGCAGGGCTGGACCAATGACTAATCTATAATTGTGACCCCCTATGTGGAAAGAAAACAACAAGTGGGAGAATGTTGGGTGTGTGTTATATTCTTTCCACGACTAGCCCAACACGTTGTACATTGCACTGAGTGCAGCGGGGGAGCGATAGCCCCTCTGCATGGGGTTTGACGCTATGCCCTGGGGTTTTTTTTTATGTAGAAACAATAATAGTTGGGTGGACCCAAGGATGGGGGGTAGACCCAAGGATGGGGGGTGGACACAAAGATGGTGGGTGGACCTACTCATGGTTTGGTGCATGGGTTTTGCACATGGCTTTGAGCATGATGGTTTTCTGCCCATGGTATTTTGTATATATGGTCAAGGGAACTATAGTTATGTTTTAATACAGGGTTAATGGATTGGGGTTTATGAATGCTTCAGAATGTATATATATATATATATATATATATATATATATATATATATATATATTGTGACATTGAAAGAAATATAATGAAAAATAAATCTGGTAGTCTTGGTTTTGGGATCCATGGGAAAATCTATGTGTATATTTGTTTTATGTTCTCGCCATTGTATATTTTATGTTTTAAGAATTTGTTTGCAAGTAATTTCCATATAGGGTTAAAACATACGAAGACGATTCATTTTGATCATCATCAATAGAATTGTGTTATTAGTTGTTGTGAGATTTTCGCTATCCCTTTTAAAGGACGAGTTTGGGTGATATGGATGCGTTTTGATGTTTGGATATCTCTCCCTTGTCTTGGAGCTTAATTTTTGTATAATTTGGTGATTGGATATACTCTTTTTTACGTGTAAGTTATCTTTTAATACTTATTCTTGTCATTTAATTTTGTCACATGAACGTTGCTGGATTTTTCTCTATAAAAGTCTAAAATTTGTTGCTGCTCTATATAGTGGTGCATCATGTCATGGGCCATGTATGAATGGGTGAATGTTACTGGAGATAATCTGTGTTAAATACATCTTGATAAGTCATCAATTATTGAAAATTGAAGTAAAGTACTTGTAGCAACTGCTCTCATGCTCTAATGCCATGTGAAGTTGTTGAAGGCCTCCTTGATTGGGTGAATTCTTTCCAAACCATAAATTTTCAATGACTCCATCTCTCCCAAAGGAAAATGCACTAATCCTCCATAGGTGATCACTCTCAAAGCTTATTTCTTTAACCTCTCCTCTTTTTCTGGGCCTAACCTCCACAGGTTAGCTAGGGCCTTACTTATCTCATATTCTAGCCATCTAAACACTTTAATTTTTTGTCCACAACTACACTAAGGTTTTATATAGAGGACCTAAAAATTTGAATCAAATCCAATGGTGGGATCTTGAGATATAGAATGCCTTATATCTTGGATCATTTCTTTCCCTAGGTCTGCCTTGGCTAGTGTCCTCATTGGGATCATTGAATTCAAAACCTCAAAGAAAATTTGTCCTTTGATCTTATTCTCCTCCCTAATTAGGTCAAGCCCCTCATTGTGTGATCAAATCTATACCCTTGACCTAATTTTGGGTCTGATTGGTCTTGTGTGGTCCCACAACTTATTAAAGCTAATTTCACAAATATCACATAGAAGCCAAGTTTCCACATGGACTCTCATGTGCAGAAACCCCCTTGATAAGATATACTCCAAAACCATATCCTTGAGAATCCCATTATCCCTTCCTAGAGATCCTTACACCTTGGTTCTCGAGTAAGAATCCCATCCAATTGAGCTTCTTTTGATAACAAGCTTAGGAATCACTTTCTCATCTCATCATTGACTATATACATAATCTTGTGATTCCTCATATACTGGGACTCCTCCCATAAATGAAAGTTTGTAAAGAGTAGGGAGATTTAGCTAAGATGAGAGTGGACTATCACTCCATTATTTCCCTTAACCTAGTAGTTTCTCTAAGGATCCATCCCAGGACCCATTCTAGTTTGAGCATTAACAAGCCCCATTCAGTGGACCATCGTTTAGTTGTTAACCAATGTTGGTCGAGGTATAAACCATCGCCAATTCTCTAACATAATTACTATAACTGATGGTAGATGACATGGCATGGTTCCACTAGGATGGGTTACACTAGTGTTCGTTCGAAGTCGAACCCAAAACATATAAAGGAAGTTAAGTGCTCCTGTTGTCTAACAATCCTGGTGGTATAGGCATATATGAGCTTATATGACCTAATCTGGGGTTTTAACATAGATAGAGAACTGTTCCATCCCTGATCTCCTGAGGCCTCATGGTGTCTTACGTTTCCAAGGACATGATACTCATATAATTAGTTTGATAGGATAACCAATGTATGGAATTGTTATGATAGGTATATGTTGATTTTTCCATGAAACTTAAGAATTAGGTTTGAGTCTAAGATCATGATCACAAACATAATCAAATGCCACAACAAAAGTACTTTGCACAATGAAAAACATATAGCCAGTGAATCAATATCGTGCACATGAAATTTTTTAAATTTTAACCCTCAAATTGTTATATTACAAAATTTAATACAAAAATATTAGGGCTCATATACCAGAGATCGTGGCCCTTACATATGACCTTGATACAAGGAAAATACTAGGGCTTGGAGTCAACAATTATGACCACCAATATTTACTTGAAGAAAGTACACATGGGATACTTGTTGAAGGAGCACAAAATAATCCTCTCAGTCCATGTACCTTCAACACATCTGGAAGGTACTTAGCCTCCTCTTCTGTTGATCATTGCAACATCTGCAACCTCATAATTCTTGCATATCTAGCCGTCTAATTTGCCACTATCAACCACTCTTGGCTGATCCAAGATAACTAAACATAGACTCACTAATCTGCCTTCTAACAATTCCCTCTTCTGATCCAAAGGATCATGTTCTTAGGGTATTTTCAATCGGCCCATTTATCATTAATTTTTCCCTACTACAACCCACTAACTCTAGGGAACAAAATCTGCCTCCTAAAAATTCATTATCTCTTCCAATGAACACAGTTATTTTGGGGCTTCATCAAATTTCCCTCTTAATAGTACCAAGATTTCACCTTGATTACTGTACTAGGAATCCACAAAATTTTCCTCTTATCAGTCCTCTAACTTCCATTTAGATGATCTAACTAGGGCTCGATACACGACCCACGCTTCTGCTATTCGCCTCCTCAAATATGATAGAATCTTAGGGTTTTTCCTAGCATCCCACACAATGATAGATCCACTATATTTTAGGGCCACTAAATTATTATTCAATAATACCACTAACAAACCTCTTTACATTAGAAAAATTGCTTCCTTTATTGACTTCAATACAAAACATACACATCTACGCTACTTTACATCATTGTCCTCACTTAGAGACACGACTTAGCCTCACTTAATTCCTGAACCGACTTAAAATATCTTAGAGACATGTGACCCTCATTAAGTGAAAAGAGAAACTTCTTATCACTCCTTTCATGGACTTGACCTCCATTAATCATGCACATAAATCATCCTTCAGATAGATCTATAGGGAATATCTTCGTCACTTTTCATGCACTTTGAAACCCTCAACTAGAGAAAAAATATTGTTGTTTAAACCTATGAAAAAATCTCTTCCACACATAAAAAATCACCAACATAATACAATACCTTACCTCCTTAAGAACTCAAATTAGCTTCTTTTGACGGTGCTATAAATCTATCAACCAAGGGGGTCTCCTTGATGTGAAGTCCCAATTAGACCTCACACCATTTGGAGTAGGAGCCCCATCCAGAATATCAACCTGGTTTCCGTGTGTCCTTATGGATTTCCTTGGCTACAAAGTTCAATACAAGAGAGTAATACATAGGTATCTTTGAATAAAAAAGTGATAATGCCTTGCTAAATGTTCATTTATGGAAATGATCAAGGCCCTTCTACTAAAAGGGGAGAGAAAAGTAGGCCCTTTAGAGACAAGTAATAGTACTAATCTAGAAAAGGCACACGAGCACATACATAAGAATGAATCGTTGATCAACCAATGAAATATTTCACAAGGAAACAATGATTGTTAAAGAAACTAAAACACACCTTCAACAAGATAATTACCAAAGCCACCAAAATAGTTCAGTTTCCTTAGTACAGATGACAACAACATACATCGTAAACATTCAAAGAAAAATCTTACAATATTCATGACATATTCATGAAAGTCTATCAACTCAATGAGATTTTGAATTAAGTAAAAGTTTTGAGATACATAAAGGAAACAAACAACACTAGCCCCAATAGTGGAGCATTAGAGGAGTCACTTTCTCCTCCAAAACAACTATATTCCTCTCTAATTCCTAGTAAGAGGATCCATGGTGAAAAGTCCTTTGCATGTACAATGACGATGTATATATAACAAATGGGGTGATATTTCACCTCCCTTATTGTTACAGGTTAATTTGGGCATCATTCCCAAAACCTAGATCATTATCAATTAGGGTCTATCATACTCTAAATTAGTTGCTACATGCCCTAAAAAAGTCATCTCATTGATGGTTTTCTTCCATGAAAGTTTCACTGCTTAGATGCCAGTTGAAGGGTTCCATTGAGTCATCAACGCACCCCTAGATTGCAATAAGTGATTTGCAGAGAATCTACTCCCATGCAAATTGCGTTTCAGAGTATCTAGGCCCACTGGATAGTGTGTTGGTTGATTGGGAGCGAATTTTTCATAGGATTCTGGGAATCTTCCCACCCTCTAGTGGCTTCTAGAAGTTTTTCCAGCTATCACATCATCTGATAACTTCGAATAAGGGCACCATGGAGCCATTAAAGCTCTTATCTTCCTATTCCCATGAACAAGGAAACCTCTTCATCCATTTTTGGAAAAACCATTCAATGATTCATTAATGTCAAACTGCCTTCACTACTTATAAATTGAGCACTGAACATAGTGCACAAGGGAGCAATAATTTGAATTAGTAGAGTTATGTTGGTGAGATCACAGCTCTTTGAGGTGTCATATGCATGTAATTTTATGTTGCTGGAGTGTTGTCGTTGATGTGATGAGGATATGACTAAAGCTGGAGCGAGTTGACATCGAATCGATCCAACTGGTTGTAACTTTTCCTTCTACTTCATAATAAAGAGATCTGTTCCTTTCCTAATACATGTGTCCATGATGTTATATGTGTATTTACAAATGCAATTAATTTAATTTGTTTAACATGAATAGATCATATGCCTTTATGTTGTTTTTTTTCTTCTGTTTTCTATTGCTGGTACCGATCAAGTGAGTTCAATTTGATTGAGAGTGATGAAAATGACAAAAGGGAGACGAGGAATAACAAAAGATCACAAGTTGGTGTTTTTCCCTTATCTATTCATTTAAAGTAAAAGGTCAAATATCTTTCTTCTGTTGTTCTAAGTGCGACCACCACACTTAGGGAAAGCATATCTATCTGTGGGTTTGATTTGTGTAAAAAAAATTGGCGACCATACTAGGGAACGATGAATCATCCCTGGTTGTTTATCAACCTCTAGTAGACTTTACTTGCTTTATTTCAGTCATTTGAATGTGTTTCAGTAAAAGTAGTGTGTTTGATTTCCTTTTTTGAGTTTTCCTCTAGCACCAATGCATTGTTGGTTTTGACATAATGCTTTGAATAGCACTAGTGGCTTAGGGACAATGCTCTGCACTGTTTCCCACTCAGGTGTGCGTTGCTCCCATGACCAACCAAAATTCATCATATTTTTGTCTTTTGCAATTCATTTAAGTATCTTGTTTGCTAACTTTTCAAGTGTCTGAGTGCATCCAGAGACTCTATTGCCTCTACTATTCTTGCCTCACTTTGGATACTTGTTTTATCAATGTTTCTTTTTGTTTTATTTATCATTATCGAATATATCCAAAGTTAAAATTTTACATTTTATCAGTTCTTTATTTTCAGAAAGAGGAATTGTTGTTTCAATGTTAGTTTCTCTGGAAAGTATTGATTGATTGTTTTTGCCTCATACTTTCTGTTTAGTTCATCTAAAATTAAAAGAAATTGAAACGAAAAACATGCATTTGAATATAGGGATTGTGAGTGTTGCATAGGAATAGTTAGGGAATTTTCATTTAGATGTGCTCATTTTTTATTGATTACAATCTGATTTCTCTCACCCTTGTAGCTAGTTTTTCATTGTCGAAAATTGAATTGAAACGAATGCTTATCATCTTTATTGCATGCTAGGAATGTCAAATAAATCTTGCGGTGAACTTGAAATACAAACTTATAAGCAATATCAACTTAAAATTTATCTGGATTAATCTAAGGGAGCATTGTCATTTAGCGATAACATTTAGAGGTCTAGTCTAGAGACGTTTTTTGGCATTGTTAAACATAGCAGATGTCGTTAATTTTCTACGATATAGTTTGAGTGTGATACCTCATTCCACGTACGTTAGTATATAAGAGCTCATCCATGTACCCTCGGGTATATCGGGCAAGGTTCTAGTACGAAAAGTATAAGGAGATTCTCTCACTGTGCAGTTTCTCATTAGATAGCGCTAATACGGATTGGGCCTCCATGTACCATCGAGTATATTTGGGAGGAAAACTTTAGGTTGCTTACCATTCATAGGTAATTGAGTCAGCCACCTTGTACATTGTGATACACCGAACACAACATTCAGAGATATTTCTTGCACATACATAAGTCCTTGGTTTACTGGGGCGGTATATTGCAGTTCACAGTTGCTTGGTAAACCTTTTGCCTAGAATTACCCTCTTTTTGTTTATTTGTTTTTTTATTAAAATAAATCTACAATCATGGAAGAAGATCAACCCTTTCCTTTTCATTTACGTAGGACAGTGAATAAACCACCTTTACCACAAGATGATACATCTATTAGATGAAGGCAAGCTCGTACTACTGAGTCTGATACCTTTGGAACCTTTGGTTCTACATCTTCATCTAATTTAATAAATTCATTTGATCCTTTGAGTACTGTGTCTCAAGTCATTTCGACTAATCCAGGTTTATTTGCTAATGTCAAGACAGAACCCTCATAGTTACCCGAGGACACTGAAATTCAATCAAGTGAACCGGTAAATCCAAAACCTAAGCTTGTTCAACTGGAAGTTGATCCGAAACCTATTTTTATTTTACCATAACATCTTGCTCCCGAAGTTGAACAACAAGAAGTTGTTCCCATGCAACCGTCTTACCCTCAGTCATCCGTAACTATTGAGTCTTCCTCTTTACCACAAAGTTTACCACCTGAAATTTATCTCAAGCTTGACGGTGAAGTACTTCCACCTTGTTTGACTTCAATAGAGGAAGAATTTTAGGAAGAGAAAACCCTTCAACTCCCACTCATTTTGGGTCGGGGCTTCATTTTTATCCATCTTTTCCTTGTTTGACCTACTTTGCTCCTGTTGATACTGTTCACCCTCAAGTTCCCATAGATTATTTAGAATATTTGTTGGGTTATTCAACCATGGCTAAGACAACATCCCATATTGTACCATATGTTATATCTATGACAACATCTACTTTTTCTTCATATTCAATTTTTTCCACGACACCCGAGTCTCATATTTATGGTGGTCTATCCATCCCACTGGGTTACCAAGCTTTAAATGGAACCTACTCTGGTGTATCCTCTAGTCCATGGACATCACCCATGTCATCATATGTAATTCTATCTGGTTCCTCTCTTATGAGTACTAAATGACCTTATCCTTTATTGACATCATCAGCTCAATATCAGGTTGGTCCATCCAATTACCTTCCATCTTACCCAGTATCTGCTGGACTCCCATCATATGAAAGTTAGTATGTGCAATATCCTTATACTCCATATGCTGGGGGGCAACATATGTTCCGGACATATGGCAGTACTCCTTTTTTTTAGGTCAATATTATGCTGGAATGACTTTTTTTCAATGGCAACCTACTTTTCTTGTTCAATCACAAATGGTTGTGTATCAATATCAATGAGTTCAACTTGTTTCATCTGTACCTACTACGCCTGTCATTATTTCTTTGGCTATTGTGTTATCACTCTAGTAATTCTAAAGTTGTGAGATTTTAGTTTAAAGTCTAAGAACACTAGAGGTAACCATATTTCAACTTTTAAACTCTAAGATCTAGCCTTGTTAGGGTTCAGAGAGGGCTCTCTCTATAAGATTTAACCTTGTTTGATTTATAAAATATTAGGCTAGTTATGATTGTGCAATTTGGTTTTGGTTTGATTTATTTGGTGGGAAAATCACCTAATGAGATGGATAGTGGGAAATTTGTTTGTCCATTGGGCTAAGGAGTCAAAAATCAAGCAGACAGAGCTAGGATCAAGGTCAAGAAGTCAAATGTTTTTAGGGCAAGATAGATAACCCTTGAAGATCTTGGAAGGCTATTTGGTGAGGTGATATGATTGGGATAAAGAGAAATGAAGGGTTCTTTAATCCGAAAAAGGGAAGTCGTAGGCAGAGGTAAAATGAAAGAGGGAGAAATTAAGGGTTCCCTACTCTGGAATTAGCAGAAAACATAGAAATGATTAATAGTAAATCCAGGGTGCTTTTAACAAATCTTGAAGTAATACTTCTATTTATTCATTCAAATTTAGAACACATAATGGATTCATGTAACAAATAAAGATAAAGAATGAAAAGAAGGAAATACTTCACTTCAATATCTCATCACATGAATCCTGAAATATGATGCTAATTGGTCTGATCCAGACTACTACTCGAGATTTAAAAGACAAAAGCCTTCAATTCTAATAAAAAATGGCTATAGAAATCTTCAGCAATTTATTCCATAATAATACTTCTAAAGATGAAGTATTTATACATAATTGTTTAAAAAATATACTAGAATGCTTTTAGGAATTATCTAAGGAAAATAGGAATATCTTTACAACAAAATAGAGACAACTGCTTAACAAATCAGCAAGTTGTCCTATCTATCCAAATAAAATAGAAACTAATTGTGGATTAGGTGTAGCTGGATGCCTTGGTGTCTTCTTTGCTGGCTTAGATATTTTCAAGTTTGTTTTGAAATCTGATCTGCTTTCTCTTTTACTCTTTCACTCTGATTTTCTTTAATCTATGACACCCTTTAAACTCAGATACTCTTTGACCACTATAAAATTATTTACTGTTGTAATAAAAATCAGTTTTGAATGAAAATTAGCAAACTGTTTTCCTACCTTTTACCTTTTTTCCTTTTACTTTTCATAGTAAATCTGTAAGTGAATGCCAAGATTCCTCATTTGGAATTTGTATCTTTTTTAACTTCCTGAAATTCTCATATGCTTCTGTATACCTGGAAAAAGTTGTTTTTATGACAAACAAGTGTCTTATCTCATGCTGTAAATAAAATAAATCCTCAAAACTTATGAGTAAGACTTTTCCTATTGGAGTGCCTTGTCCACCTATCTTTTCAACTTGCTCCTTTGCAAATTCTCTGATCTTTTTGTTATAATCTTCCTAAGAAGTAAGCTTATCATTGATAACCAAAATGTTAGGTAGACTTCTTTGCCTATGATTTTCAAATTTAACCATGAATTTTGTTATGGTGATGTTCATGTTCTCACACTTCTCCTCAAGTTGTTTCATCAGGTTCTTCTTGGTGATGACTTTCCTTATCTCAAGGATAGTTTCAGTCTTGACAATAATCTCAAGTTATTCTAGCTCTTGCTTTTTTTTGCTATTAAGAAACTTGATCAATTCTATTTCTTGCTCTAGTTTGTTATCAAGTTCATCTTTAGTCTTCTGAATTTCTGCTAATGCTACTTTTAGTAAATCTCTCTATTCAAAAATCACTTGAATTGAGGGCCAAACATCATTGATGCCTTCAATGATCTTGTTCCATAGATGATATTTTACATATGAAATTTGTTCCTTTAATGTTAATTCCTTTTGTAACTTCTTCAATTCTTCATTTATTCTAATAGCCTTTTTCTCATGTGTTTTGGCATTTATTTGAGCTAACTTGTTTTTATTTTCAAGGTTATCAACCATATTTTTCAATTTGTTAATCTCACTTGTCTGAAGTGACATTTCTTCCATAGCTTTCACTAGTTTTCTAGCCACATCTATAGGGTGAGCTACTATAGTGGATGACTATGTAGCTGATGTTGTAGATGATGTCACTGGCACTACAGTAGCCAGTGGTTCTTTGGGTGCCAAATCTTCTGCTAGAGTTGATAGCATAGTTGTAGTGACCATAAGAATAACTGAAGGAATTTATAATGTTTTTGGTGTTTCTTTTTCATGGACAAGATTATCCATTTGAATCTCCATTTATTTGATCTGTGCTATCAGCTGAAAGATCAAATTCATCATGTCATCCTTCTAATTTTGTCCTTGTACTATTTCCTTAGCTTGAGGATTTTCACTTGATGGAAATTTAAGTTGTTTCCTCAATGCTGCAATGTCCTCATTTTTCTTCTTCACTAACTGCTCTACTGCTTTGACATTTGTAGGGTCATATCCAACTTGCAAGACCAATTCTTCTAAAGATTTAATTATGAGATCTTTAGCATATAAGGATGCTTTGTCAAGTTTCATTTGATATTTAATGTTTGTGATAGTGTTCTGAAGTTTATGAACACTCATAGCTTTGGTTGTAACAATAGAATACAACATCTTTGAATTCTGTCTATGAAATTCTATCTGATCAAGAACATGAATTTTTTCTGTTTGGACTTCTAAATCAATCTTCTTGTAATCTGCAATTGTATTTGGAATTTTAACTGTAGGTTGCAATACTGACATGATTAGCTTTTTATTTGAGTAATCAAAGGTAGATAAAATTCTATTTTGAACACTTGGTGTTTGTTTCAGATATTGAGAGTAAATATCTTTTTTAATCTCTTCATTCTTTAACTTAATCTGTTTGTACTTTTCCCTGATATCTAGATCCTTTTCCTCAGCTATTTGTGAGGATGATGCTTCCAGGTTCTGTTGTTTCTCTATCAACTGTGCATTTCCATTATCAACCTGTTCTTCATTTATATTATGTGTAACTTTCTCATTTCTAATAACAGTGGCAGTATATGTGTTGGTATCTGGGATATATGTATCTTCAACATCAATGGTTACCTTCTCTTTACCCATTGGATCTGTTTTGGGCCTTTTATTATATTTTATCTTGAACCTAGTTTCAGTAGTGGTTTCAGAAACATAAGTTTATTCTTCTCTTACCCTCTTGGTGGCTTTTTCTATTTGATCCGTTGTTTGTAAAGTGTGACTAGTATCACTTTTCTTCACTGCATCTACTAAAGTATTTTCAGTCCACTCAGTCTGATTGGAATATTTCTCTATCTCTAGTTTTTTCTCATGAATGTAGGGTGTTAGTTTACACTTAACCCTCATTTTACTCAGTATCCCTTGTGGATCATAATTCCAAGAAAATATCTCTTCAAATATATACTCTAATAACTACTTAGCTGCTTCTGCCTCTGCATCTCTATGATTGCAAATGAATGGTCCCACTTGATTCTTCAATTTAAACTATGTTTTCTTCTTTGCTGCTAGTAAATTTATATAATCAGGGTTTAATATTTGCCTGATATACTCCAAAGAAAAAATACTCATTGGTACATATTTGGGTAATTTGTATGGCAAAAAATTGGATCCAAAAACTCTAATCTCTGTGTATTTTTCGTAAAAATACTAATCTCCAGTCTTGGTCTACTCTGATAATTGTAAAATCTTCTTCATATCATCATTTAACCTTGGTTGTTCAATATTTTTTAATATTTTTATCAATGGATGGATTAAGAAGTCTGAAAAATCTGCATAGGTAAACTCTGTGGACTCTTTTCTGATTAAAGATGTCCAAAAAATGATAGAAAGAGGATTTCCTTCTATGTCAAGCTTCTGTAAAGATAATGGAAAATTATCTCCTTGAAAATACAATAACATGTGGAAAAGGAAAGATGTGTATCTAAACACTCCTTCAGTTGGTAGTTTAACTAATTGGTCATGAATATTGTCAGCAATATACCCAGCATAATCAAAGATAACATATGGAGGTTGTCCTGGTGTGAAAGTGGATAGGAAACCTAAAATGGATTCATCTGTATGTTCATCAGTAAAATACCCTAGGATGAAAGATAACATAGAAATTACATGCCTAGAACCCTCTGGAAATCTCGAAGTGGAATATGGAGGATTGATTTGAGGAATTTTTACATGTAAGGTCATGAATATTTGTAAGATTTAGAATATTTTAGGAAAGTCAAGGCCAATATACAACTTGGTAAGTGCTTCAATGGACAGAGGAACTGCTTGAGGATCAAGTTTAAGGTGTAACATTTGATTAATGGATTCAGCAGTAATGGTAAAAATTACTTCTTTATTGGAATTTACTATTGCACTTTTCTCAAGCATATAATGATGATGGCATATCCTAATGATCTCTAGGCATGAATGGGTAACTGGAACAACATATTTGGGCAAGTGTGATTACCAAATTTGAACTTCTTCAACATTATCTAAAGATTTTTCATAGTTCCATTTGTGAAGTTCCAACAAATTGAATTCTACAATAGGTTCTGCTATCTTATAGTCAACATATGCTAATGGAGTGTGCTCAATGTCTACAACAGGGGTTGTAGAGGATTTATAATAATATCAGTTTTGGAAGATGCAGCTGGAGTAGGTTTAGGCATTTTGAGGCTTTTTGGACTACAAAACTCTGCTTTTAGGCTTCTCTAACTACTTCTGCAAGATTAAACAGTTTGCATAAGTATTTGTAACTCTGGCAGAAGTTCTTGGTTTTTTAAAAGAGGTATAATATGGTCTTTTTTTTGGATTTTTCCTTTCAATTTTAGACTCTAAACATGATTTACAGAATCTTATTAGAAAACAAGAAACAAGGTTTCTTGAGTTTTCAATGAATAACAAGGCTAAGAGTATTTTGAAATTAGGCACAGATGGTTTGGCTACCTTCATAGGATTTATGGTCTCAATTTAGAGTTTTAAACAATCTAGAAAAACTATACAAATTCAATATTTTGATTCAAAACAGTGCGCAGTGTAAACAGGGTTTCTCTAAAATTTTTGCCAGGGTTTGGCCTATTTTTAGGATCTTTTGATAGGCTTCTTTGGATGAATTTAAAATCTGACTGGAATTTTTCTTTATCAATGTCTTTTTAAAACTGATAGCAGGCTTAAATTTTGGAGGAATACCTGTTATATGTAGGTACAGGGCTTTAAGGATGTCTCTGAGGCTTTTAAATAGATTTTGTGGTATCTTTCTGGTTTCTAGAGCAATTCAAATCTCATCGACAATCTTTAATGGCTACAGGCGGAAGTTCTGCAAGTTATGGGCACGAAAACAATGAAAAATACTTGTTTTCATAGTTTGAATAGAAAATACAGTGGATACATGCAGAAGGAAGGGATAAACAGTGCATTTCGTGGTTTATTGGGAAAATTAGGTTTAAAATAACATGCAATAAATGGATGTCAAATCAGGCGTACAAAGGTTTTGGGTTTCCAAAGGTGAAAAAACACTGGTGGTTATCATGGGCATCGTAGGTGGTAAATGGTTTTGAATGGATCGGATGCGATCCAATAAGAAGACGCCATGTCAAGGAGAGAGAAAGCAGCAAAACTGCCCATTTCGTGTGGAAATGAAATTGTTTAACGCATGCAACTTTATTTGCGATATTGTTTGTCCGTCGTTGGATCATGAGGTTCGATTGCAAATGGTCTAGATCTATACATAAGATGCATCGGGATTGGAGTGGGGCCATGGTTTTATTATATATGGGGGGTATAGTTTGTTAACTTTATAAATAAAACATTTATTAAATTCAACACTTTAGGTTATACGATGGCAGGGGTAATGTCATATAAGTTTTAATTAAAACATTACACAATGTTTCGACCAATATACGGGCACAGGTTTAATATTATTTGGTATAATAAACCTTTTATTAGTGTTTAATAACCATACGGGGGTGGGGATTATTTTTAATGATATGTTTTAAACCAATGGGGATAAAAGGGTGGGTTTTATTTATTCACGTGGGATATTTAAACATTGGTTAAAACTTAAATATTGGGTTTTGTGGGTTATTAAAATACAAAGGATTTGATACTATATGGGAGGGTGTAGTCCTAGGTAATTAATAAATATAGTTAGAAGTTAATATGAAATAAAGGGATAATGTATATAATGAATAAAAATACATGATTTAACACTAAGTAAAGTGTAAATAAATCATAGTTTGTACCTTTTGTATTTTTCACACTTTAACTTAGGATAAAATGCATTTAATGGGTTTTGAGTGATTTTGAAAGGAAATGAAGTTAATTATTTAGGGTTTTTACTTTTACTAAGTAAAAAATGGGTTTTTACTTAGGAAAAGGGATTATGATTTGTGGATGAAGAGTAAATGTTGATGAATATGGGTTTTGTGTAGGAATTCAATATTTTTAACCAATCAATTATCGAGCCTTGGGTCTGGTCCCAACAGAAGTCAGAGAAATGCTCTGAGCCTTTTTAACTGATAATTTTGAATACTGAATAATTGTAGGGGAGGGGAATTAGTAATTTTTTCCCAATGATTCTTTATTACATGCTTGCACAACTGGTTTGTACCTACCCATCATTAATTCTAACATTGTTTACTTCATTTTCATGGGTGTATTTAGGCTTGCAACCCTAAATCAATTTTTTTTTAAAACAATAAAAACTATCTAAGTCTAACCTTATTTCATCCGAGGGTTCAAATTAAACTGTTGATCTCCTCATTTATTCTCTACTTTATCTACTGATTTGTCAAGTTTATATTGTTTGACATATCTTTATTATCTATCTAAAACACGAAATTCAAAGCATGAAAATTTAAGATTAAACTGTTTAACTGATCATGGATTATGGCATTTATTGACAATCTCCACATAATCATTATTCTTGCAGTAAAAATAAATAGCAGTGGCATTTTGACTTGCTCACTTTCAGGTCTTATTCTTTTCTTTTTTCTTTTGGGGTCTATCTTTTTTATAATTCCTTTGATATTTCTTTTAGGAATTTTACCCTCTTTTCATTTTTATTATTTTTCATTTTCAAAATATGGGAAAATAACTTGCAGAAAGCAAGGTATATACATATTTACAAGACTATAAAAGTCAATTAAAAAAATATGAACCCTATTATTATAGGACCCTAATAGTGTCTCCACATGGGGATGACATTTCCTGGTGAAATATCAAGAACTTTAAGATTAGTAGCCTTTGAATTTTGACTATGACAACCTTGTAAGTATTTTCCTGATCTCTGCAATTATTCATACTTATGATATTTTACCTCTCAAAGCTTAGGTCCTTCTCTCCAGGCTTCAACTTTGTTAGGAAAGCATCTAATCCAATCTAAAATATTCAATTTATATGTATAATGATCAAAGTAAATGAAACTAACTATTTTTTATCTCAGAAGAGTAGTAGTGCTTCAACATTCTGCCATTTATTGGTCCATCTAGCATAGCTGATCCATCCATTTCTTTCAGGTAGAAATCATTATTACCTCTATATCCATAAATCAGATAAGCTCCTCTCCATAAAAAATAAAAATTTCCATGTTAACATTTGTCTTCTCTTCTTGAATCCCATTTTAACACTTTATCTCCAATGTAGAAATCATCTTCTTTAGTCTTTTTATCAAAAAATTTCTTTATCTTATCTTGGATAACTTGAGACTTGATACAAACTTCTTCCCTTGTTTGTTGCAAGTGAATAGTTTGATTGATCCTTCTTTGAATGTCATTTGTTTCAACTTGTAACTCTTGGATAATCTTCATTACTGGTACTCCCAGGGAGGATGAAAAAACAACATCCATTCCATAGACAAGTTGGTAAGGGGATGTACCAATAGATTTTTTAATCGTAAGTCTATCTGCCCATAATGCATTGACTAACTTCTTGTTCCAAGTATTTTTGTTATCTTCCAGTAAATTTTTGATGATGTTTACAAGGATCTTATTTGAAGATTCAGATAGGCCATTACCTTGAGGGTAATATGCAGTAGAATGACCTAGGGTAATATGGTATTTATGGCAAAAGTCAATAATTTTATTATATTTGAATGCTGTTGCATTGTCAGTAATTATCTTTTGGGGACATATAAATATTGAAAGTATGTTTCTTTCTAGGAAGGAGATTATGACAGTATCTGTGGCTTGCCTAGAGGGTATGGCTTCAATACACTTGGTAAAATAGTTAGTGGCTGTCAGAATCCACTAATTTTGGGCTGATGATGGGGGGTGAATTTCTCCAATGAATTCAAGATCACATTGTTGAAATGGAATTCTATAGAGATGGGATTTAAGGGTAGGGGTAACAAATTTTTCTTACCCTCAAAGATTTGGCACTTGTGACAGGAGGTCACATATTTTTTGACATCTGCAAACAAAGTAGGCCAGTAAAAACTAGCTCTCAGGATCTTGTCTGTAGTAGTTTTCCAATATAGATGTCCTCCACAGTCACCTGCATGAAATTCTTGTAATATTTTGTCAGCTTCTTCTTTTAACAAACAATTTAATAAAATCCCACTATGATCCTTCCAAAAAAGTACATTGTCTAAAATACAAAATTTTACTGCCTTAAGCTTCAAAAATCTTGCTTTTGTTCTTGATGAACTAGGATGAGATTGTAAGTTTAGTAATACAAATATAATATCTGCATACCATGGTGAGTTTGAAAAGGCTTCACTGATCTTTGGAGTCGCCATCTCTTCCTGATCATCTATTTGGGCAATAAAATTTATGTCTAGGGCATGACAATTGATTCATCCATAAGTCTGGTTAAACCTTGACCTTTTATTAACTTTGTGGGTTTTATCTCTATGTCATATTATAAGATAGTGGTAATCCACTTACCTCTTCTTCCATCATGACCATCCTGAGTAAGAATGTATTTTACTACAGCATTTGGGACATAAGCAATAATGTCAGAATAGAGAATGTACACTCTGAAGTCTTTAATGGCCTTTACCAAAGCTAAGGCTTATTTCTGCATGATATTGTACTTCAAATATGCATCTCTAAGTGTTCTTCTAAAGAAAACTATGGGCTGTTCATAACCCTGGTCATTTTTCTATAGTAAAACTGTAGTATTGGTGTGCTCAGAAGAAAATGAAAAAATGATGAAATCCTTTTTGAAATCAGGACTTATAAGGACTAGATTTTTGGTTAAGGCCTATTTGATGGATTCAAATGATTGTTTGGCCTCAATATTCCATTTAAGAACTGAATCCTTTTTAAGCATGTTATTTAGTTCTCTAATTATCTCAGCTAAATTGGATATGAATCTTCTTAAAAATTTAATCTTACCTAGAAAGGCTTGTAACCCTTTTATGTTTCTTGGTGGACTGATGTTAAGAATTGCTCCTATTCTTGCAGGATCTATTCTAATTCCTTCCTTAGAAATTATGTGTCCTAGTAACTTGCCTCCTTCTAATCCAAATAAGGTTTTCTTAGGATTTAATGAGATGCCAAACTTTCTGCATTTTATAAAGACTTGTCTAAGATGATCTGAGTGTTCATAATCAACTTTAGAAAATACAGTTATGTCATCCATGTAAAGTACCAAGAATTCATGAATTTCCTTTGCAAAGGCTATATCCGTAGCTCTTTGAAAGGTTGCCTCTACATTCATTAAACCAAAAGGAATTTTTACATACATAAAAGTTCCCCAAGGAGTAGTAAAAGTTGTTTTGGCTTGATCCTTTGGTTGTACTAAAATCTGGTTGTATCCTGAAAATCCATCTAAAAGAGAAATCCTAGAAGATCCAACTACCCTTTGTAAAATATGATCTATTTTTGGTAAAGGATAATTATTTTTTAAGAATACTTTTTTTACATTCCCGAAGTCAACACATAATCTAATCTCTCCTGTTTTCTTTCTGGTTGGAACTAGGTTATAAACCCAATCATAATATCTGATTGGTGCAATTATTTGTGCATCATACATTCTTTTAACTTCTTTTTCTATTAAGGGCATCAAAACAAGGTTGATTCTCCTTATTTTTTGTCTAAAGGGCTTTTGATCTTCTTTTACAAGAATTTTATGTTGAATTATGTTGGTGTCATAGGATTTTAGGTCCTCATAACTCCAAGAAAAAACATCTTGGAATTCCTTAAAAAGAGCAATATATTTTTCCTTTTCCTGTTGAGGTAAGGTATTGGAAAGTTTGATCGTTTTGGGTTTCAGTTTTGTGCCTATGTTGCATTCCTCAATGTCAGATCTAAGTGGCTCCATTTTGGGTTTTCTAGCAACATCATTTGAGTTAAATAAATCTTCTAACGGAGTTAAACCTTTTGGTAAGAAATTATCTTTGAGATTTAATATATTAGATTCTTCATCAGTTATCTCATCAATTTCTACTCTCTCTAATTTATCTATATCTGATTGGCTGAATTTATTTGGTCTAGAAAAATTTAATTTATTTACATCCACATTATTCAAATCAATGTTACTGTCTAAATCTTGATCTATGGTACAATCAGTTTCTATTTTACAGTTATGAAATTCACCTTTAGTATTCATAAAATGATAAATTTGTTGATCTTGTGAAGAAATATGCCAATATTTGAGGTTGTCTAGGATTATTGGTCTATGCTTTACTTATTTAGTATACATATGATTATATTGAAAAGGTAAATTATAAGTGCTAGCAAAGGTTGCTAAATAATGTGCTTGTAAATTTTGCCTTCTTAATATTGCAGAGAAATTACATTCCAATAAATTATCAATCAAATCTAGTACAGTCTCTCTATATCGGCCTAATCTAGGATTGTAAAAAGAATATTCACCTTTAATTTGTTTTACAATCAAATCTGAATCTCCCATTATTGCTATTCTTTTACCTCCTAAATTTCTGATTATTTGGAGTCCAAAAATGAGAGATTCATACTCAGCCATATTGTTTGTGCATTTGAAATTCAGTCTAAAAGCATGGGCTTTTGCATGATTTTTCTCTATATTGGTTATCCATACTCTTTCTCCTGCTCCTAACTTGTTTACTGAGCCCTCAAAATCTAAATGCCATAAATATTCATGAAAGATATTATCATTGTTTCGTGTTTTATTTTCTTCCCTTAGTCCAGTCTTGATTTCATTATCAATTTCAACATTACATAGGATGAATGAATCTACGTCAGTAGGTGTAGCATAAATTGGGTAATTTATTGATCTTGCTACATTACTTACCATATATTTCATTAATGTTTCCCTATATAACTTCTTAGGTTGACCAAAGACTGATATAGTAGCATAAGACATGTCCAGTTGTAGAGATCCCTGTAACTTTGCTCCCTATGAGCGAGATAATAACATTCCATACTTGGGTGGGATATCAGCTACTACAATGTCCATAAGTATACCCTTACCAGGATATTGAACTATTGTTACACATAAATCTTTGATTAATCCTAGGCATTTTACTTTTCTTGAGTCAAATGAAAATAAATCCTTGTAAGGCCTTGTAATGTCTAAGTTCATGGTTTCCATTATAGCTTTGGGCATTAAATTATGTGAAGCTCCTGAATCTAACATTATGTAGTGTAAGATTTGATCATGAATGGTTAAACTGATGTAAAATGGAGGAACTGATCCATCTTGATGCTTTCCATTTACATCTGGGCCAAATATCAAATCTGGTTGATCATCATTCAAGTTTATGTAGTTTTCTCCATCATTTATGTTCAATGTTTCAGTGATGGTAGATTTATACAAATCATGTTTTACCAGTTCTGTCAAAGGAATTGGTATTTTTTACTTTGGAATTTCAGTTTGTATGTTGAATGAAGGTTGAGATTTACTTATTTGAATTAACTCGTCTTTGGTAACTGTAGTTTGGTTCGGTTTATCTTGTTTTTCTATAGTTATATTTTTACTTTCTGTTTGAGTTTCTTGTGTCTTACTACTCTTTGTTTTCTTTTCAGGAATGGTTTGTGAAGCAGTAGTTGTTTTTTCAGATTTAGAATTGTCAGAAGTTGTTTTTGCAGTGGCAACTTTTGGATCTGCTGAGTTTGGATCAACAATGAATGTTTTAGGATCTAAGCTTGTTGTTTTAGCAGAATTGGATGCTTTTGTAGTAGCAAATTTTTGTGAATCTTTTGTAACTTGCGAAACTTCATCTATAATTTCAACAATCTTAGGGCTTGGTGAAATTTTAGGATTGGAAATTTTTTGGAAAGAACTAGAGTTTTGCATATTTTCCCTAGGGAGAATTTGCAGAAATTTTGTTGTTGGGGCTTCTACTGTTTTCTTATTTTCAATTTGTGTTGTTTTCTTAGTAGAAGGTTCAGTATTTTTCTTACTCCTAAGGTTATATTTCTTGTGAACTTTGTTTATGGAAAAATCATAACCTTGTTTGTAATCGAAGGATTCCCCTGAATCTAATTGGAGTTGTTGGAGTTCAAATAACTCTTGATCTTCCTATGTGAGAAATATAGTGTTATTATCATCTATCTCAATTAGATTTATGGTATCCTCATCCTCAACATTGTTTTGAGAACTCTCAGATAGTTCTCCTGATTTGGAAGTCTTATTGTTTGGTTTGGGACTGATTCTTTTGATTTTCCTCAATTTATGTTTTTCCTAAAATTGGAATTTATGATTTGTTGTTGAATATCCCATTGAGGTCTTATTTCTATTTTAACTAATCTATCCATCATTCTCTCTGAAGTCTTTTCTAACATATCTATTTTTTTCTGAACTAGAGGCGTCCTCTTTCATGGTTACTCTCCTCTCATTTCTTAATCTAGCTTTTCTAGCTAAAATGTTTACTTATACACCTACAACATATGTTTTCATTCTTTCTAAAGTTTTTGCATTTCTTTCTCTTAACTGATATGTTATGTCAGTGTCAAATCCATCTGGGAATTTGAGCAAGACAGAGTCAGGAGTGGGTTTTAGATTTGCAGAAATTGAATTGTAAACGTTGTTATATCTAGTGCAGTAGTCTTGTACTGACTCACTGGGAGCTCTCTTCATTGCATCAAATTTAGACAATATTTGTAAGACCTTTGAACCATTTTTTAACTTCTTTTGTTAATGTTTGTGCAAACAACCTCATTTGTACATCTGATTCATATATCTCATGGAGTTCAAAGTAATATGTCATTTTGTTTATGTGTTGATGTGCATTGTATTGTGTAGTAGCATCAAATTGTGGTATCTTACTTTGGTAATCCTGAGGCATGTCATGAAGTTGTCTTGGAATAACTAGGGGAGCATACTTAGCAACCATAGCTTTAATTATAGCTTGGCTAGGAGGTAAAGTGGAAGTGCTTGGGGCTAAACTGGAGGAAGAAGTTGATGAAACTGGATTATAGAATAGTGAACTAGAAAAAGCAGTGGAAGAACTAAAAGATGGAGTGGAGGTACGAGGAAATGAAACTGGAATATATGAGGAAATAGTAGGAGATGAGAATGATGTGTTTGAAAAATTAGAAGGTAAACTAGTGGATGAAATGGATGTAGGGGATGAAGGAAATAATATTCTAGGCTGTAAAGGTAATCTAGGACTAAATGGATCTGTAGATTGGATGGTTGTAGAAACTATAGATGATGCAGTGGTATCTAATTCAGGAATTGAAGATTTATATGTATATGCTAACAATTGGGCTAATTCTATGGCTTCATAAGTTTCTTTAAGAATAGTGGCATTAATTTCTTCAAGTTTGTCTTGATTTCTGGCTTTCTTTAATTCAAATTCTGCTGTAATATTTTTTTGTTTTGTTTCCAAAAATGAAATAAAAACAGGGTCTAAAACATCAATACTTAAATTACTTTCAGATTTGCTTCTAAACAAAGAATTTTCAAATTTCAAATCAAACTCTATATATTGTAAACTCACTAATTCTTGTGGTAATGAATTGACTCTATTTAATGAAATTTTAACATCTAAATATTCTATCTGTTTTTTCTTTTTTCCAATTCTTTCTGTGTTGTCCACTATAACAACAAATTTGGGATCCGGGTTAGACCTGGTATAATAAACTTTCCTAGAAGCCCGAATTATGATTTTTTTTGATAAAAATGATAGTCACAACTTAGAAAAAAATCTTAAAGGAAAAAAGATTATGGAAAAGATTTCTTTAAGACTTATTTTATGACTAAGTATTGGTTAGTTCCCCAGTATGGTTGGCAGTATGTTATCACTCTAGTAATTCTAAAGTTGTGAGATTTTAGTTTAAAGTCTAAGAACACTAGAGGTAAAAACAGACCAACTTTTAAACTCTAAGATCTAGCCTTCTTAGGGTTCAGAGAGGGCTCTCTCTATAGTATTTAACTTTGTTTGATTTATAAAATATTAGGCTAGTTATGATTATGAAATTTGGTTTTGGTTTGATTGATTTGGTGGGAAAAATCACCTAATGAGATGGATAGTGGGAAATATGTTTGTCCATTGGGCTAAGGAGTAAAAAATCAACAAGGTCAAGAATTAAAATGTTTTCAGTGCAATATAGATAACTCTTGAAGATCTTGGAAGGCTATTTGGTGAGGTGATATGATCGAGATAAAGATAAATGAAGGGTTCTTTAATCTGGAAAAGTGAAGTAGTAGGCAGAGGTCAAACGAAAGGGGGAGCAATTAAGGGTTCCCTACTCTGGAAATCAGTAGAAAACATGGAAATGATAAACAGTAAAGACATGGTGATTTTAACAAATCCTGAAGTAATACTCTTGTTTATTCATTCAAATTTAGAACACATAATGGATGCATGTAACAAAGAAAGATAAAGAATGACAAGAAGGAAATACTTCACTTCAATAGCTCATCACATGAATCCTGAAATATGATGCTAATTGGTCCGATCTAGTCTGCTACTCAAGATTTAAAACACAAAAGCCTTCAAGTCCAATAAAAAATGACTATAGAAATCTTCAACAATTTATTCCACAATAATACTTCTAAAGATGAAGTATTTATACATAATTGTTTACAAAATATCCTAGAATGCTTCTAGGAATTATCTAAAGAAAATAGAAATATCTTTACCAAAAAATAGAGACAACTGCTTAAAAAATCATCAAGTTGTCCTATCTATCCAAATAAAATAGAAACTAATTGTGGATTGAGTGCAACTAGCTACCTTGGTGTCTTCTTTGCTGGCTCAAATATTTTCAAGTTTGTTTTGAAATCTGATTTGCTTTCTCTTTTACTCTTTCACTTTGGTTTTCCTTAATCTCTAATACCCTTTAAACTTGGATACTCTTTGACCACTATAAAACTCTTTACTTCTGTAATAAAAATATGTTTTGACTGAAAATTAGCAAATTGTTTTTCTTCCTTTCACCTTTTTTCCTTTTACCTTTCACTGTAAATCTGTAAGTGATTGTAAAGCTTCCTCATTTGGAATTTGTATATTTTTTAACTTCCTGAAATTCTCATCTGCTTCTGTATACCTGGAAATAGTTGGTTTTATGACAAACAAGTGTCTTATCTCATGCTGCAAATAAAATAAATCTTCAAAACTTCCGAGTAAGACTTTTCCTATTGGAGTGCCTTGTTCACCTGACTTTTCAACTTTCTCCTTTGCAAATTCTCTAATATTTTTGTTATAATCTTCCTGAGGCATAAGTTTATCATTGATAACCAAAATATTAGGCATACTTCTTTGCCTAAGATTTTCAAATTTAACCATGAATTTGGCTATGGTGATGTTCATATTCTCACACTTCTCCTCAAGATTTTTCATCAGGTTCTTCTTGGCGATGAATTTCCTTATCTCAAGGATAGTTTTAGTCCTGTCAGTAATCTCAAGTTATTCTAGCTCTTGCTTATTTTTTCTATTAAGAATCTTGATCAATTCTATTTCTTGCTCTGGTTTGTTATCAAGTTCATCTTTAGTCTTCTGAATTTCTGCTAATGCTACTTTGAGTAAATCTCTCTATTGAAAAATCACTTGAATTGAGGGCCACACATCATTGATGGCTTCAATAATATTGTTCCATAAATGATTTTTTACATATGAAATTTGTTCCTTTAATGTTAATTCCTTTTGTAACTTCTTCAATTATTCATTTAGTCTAATAGCCTTTTGTTCATGTGTTTTGGCATTTATTTGAGCTAACTTGTTTGTATTTTCAAGGTTATCAACCATATTTTTCAATCTGTTAATCTCACTTGTCTGAAGTGAAATTTCTTCCATAGCTTTCACTAGTTTGCCGGCCTCATCTGTAGGGTGAGCTGCTGTAGTGGATGACTATGTAGCTGATGTTGTGGATGATGTCACTGGCACTGCAGTAGCCAGTGGTTCTTTGGGTGCCAACTCTTCTGCTAGAGTTGATGGCACAACTGTAGTGACCATTGTTGGGAAAAATACTAAGAGGGGGGGGAGGGGGGTAAATCAGTATTTAGAGCTTACTGAAAAGATTTTAACTTTTTCTTTACAAAATTATATATGCGACTTTGATGAACCCAACTCGCATATAAACACACATATAATAAAATAAAATAACATATACTGATATAAGTTTGCAGATTAAAAAATTTTCAAGAAAAATATTTAAGTCAGTTTACCAGTCAAGCATCTATTAGATAATCAGTAATTATGTGCAGTAACAATAGTATAAATCATCACACAAGAGCAACACACATGAACACCAATATTTAAGGTATAAACTCAATTCGGGAGAAAACCACTGCTGCTGTCGTCTCTGTCTTCAATATTTATTATATGGAAAACTGTTTACAATATTGTACTAATGCAGACTCATATCAGTACGCAGGCATCTACCTGTAGAAGGGTACAACCTTTCATTTTCCAACTACTACTGGAAGGGAGCTACAACCCCCTAATCTTGTTTACCAACCACTACTGGAAGGGCTTCAGCACGGTCAGGAACACCAACTTTTATTGACGGAAGCTTCTGCTTCCATATTGAAGGCTTGACCTAAGAGCTACGCAGACCACATTTCATCAATTTTCATACTGGATCAAACAACATCAACACAAATCATCATAAACATAAATAACCATAAGTTTTACCCAATACATTAATCAGAATAGTGATACCACTATAAACAGAACTCAAAAATAACCCAGAGTTCAGAATAAATATGCAAATACAAACTCAACCCTGATCATTCATCAACTCAAAATGCATACGCTACTTCGCTTCACTGAACCCGCATGTATACGCACTTTCCTTCACACCAACCTGCGTATGGCTACGCTGTTGGGAGGTAAATCCCCTCTGCAGACAGAGGCGATCCCTACTAGCCCAGCAGGGGTCTAGCAACAATCACGAAATGTTACGACGCAAGTTCCTAGTTATGAATGAAAGGACCAAAGATGGAGGCCTACCTGGAATCCAATGCTACGATCTGAAGAAGAGAGCGTTCCCGTTCCTCAGCCTCGGCAGATCACGATCCTCCATGATCTCCACGGATGGACACCTGCACATGCAAGAAACAAACAGATACAAGCATAAAATCCAGCATACGCAACTAAATATCAGTCAGAAAGGATACTACTCATATTAACATAATCGAAAATAGAGTGGAACCATAATCGTAATCATTCATTAAATAACAATCGAAAGAGATTACAACCAAAGTTCTGACGTCGTGGTCTCCTTCGGATGGGTCTCCAGTCGTTCACGTCTCGCAAAGCTCGCCGGGGAAAGGGCAAACCTCTCCAGAGTCTCTCGACGATAGTCTCCTTACTTGAGTCGGCCTTAAGGGAAGAAAGAGGGCTCTTACAACACAAAGGCTCTTGGGAATTTGGAGATTCAAAGCTTAGGCACTTCAAGACTAGCTTGCTATGGAATTGAGCAGGCTTTTATAGATGGGGAAGGAGGGAGTTGGGATCCCTATTATTGTGGGATTGGCCCTATCCACAAGGAAGGTTCCATGGGAGGTGGCAAACCACTTCCCTTCCATAGAACTCCCGCAGCCAAACCTCCCAACTCAAGATAGGCAATGGTTTCTGAGTTTGTTGAAACACAACTTCCGCCATATTTATTTAAAAAACACTCCTTAAATTGGCTGGCGCGACTGCTGCTCTGGGACAGAGCGCCAGTTGGCGCGGCCTCTTTGTAGGATTTTCCCCATTGGCGCGAGTGATGAATTGTCTGCCCGCGCCAATGCAAAAGGAGATGTTTTCATGATTTTTTGCAAGGAGATGTCTTTAGGGAAATTGAAGCTCATGCTTAGAGGAATGCATTGATGATGATTTCAAGGCATAACAATGTTCACAGGTCACAAAATGGGTCCTCCATTGTGCGGGACGAGGAATGGTAGGGACGGTGACAAATTGCGTAACACTGCGCGAATACTTTTCAAAAAGTGATCATTCTTAGATCCAGATCTGAGGTTTTCAGTCAGATATCTTTAGAAATTCATAACCCTTCATTAGTTCGTCACCATCAACCATGTTTATTCTCTCATTGACCAGATTTTTACATAATCAACTTAGCAGCATATACAGTATTCAAACAACCCAGATCTACAAGAAGACTTCATTGATAAACAACAGTCAAATAGCAGGAATAACAGAAAAACATCTGCAATAAGCTTCAGAAGACCCTAACTTCCATACATTCCTTTTCTAAAGCAAACCCGCGTATATACGCGCTTTTATTGAGACGAACTAGCTTACATATTTTTAAATATAAACTTTGCAGAATGAACCAAATCCATAAAACTTACCCAAATTTCTTCACTTGACTTCAGCAAACTTGCGCTAGGTCACAGATCTAATCATCTCTTCAATGGATCACACAAGAGCATAGTCATTTCATATCTAGAGATCCTAAATCATCATTGTATCCATGGGTGCATCGTAGATTCAGATTAAAACAGAGTTCATCCCATGCAGATATCCCTTAGAGAAAATTATTCAGTAACAACCCTTACTCATGCACACTTTGCACTATGATATTATTCTCCTTATATAGATTTATCCTTTACCAATACAATAAGTCAAAACCACACTACTGCTGATGGTATTCTGGGACTAAATCAAATAGACAGTACAACGCTCAATACTGTGGGCTAATACCATGATAATTCCCCTTGGTATCATAATTTTAGAGCGCAAAATGCATATGCGACATGGATCATTCATATCCGCGTGTGTATGCAACTTCTCTTCATAAAAACTACGTATATACTAATTCTGAATGTATACGCAGGTTTCCTTCACAAAGGTACCATATACATTGCATCCATACAGAGGTTTCCTTCATAAAACCTGTGTATACATTGAGAAATATTTCCTGTTTCATTTCTGTGGCACTTATTGGAATTCCTTTCTCTGTCACATCTGAACTGACCTGTAGAAACATAATTTTTACATCTTTAACACATAGGTTGCTTATCAAAAGGCAACTCATCAAGTAGGTTTCCATCAAGAACAACTTCATCAAGTAGGTTGCTATCAAGGACAACATATTGCAACATATTGCCAACAATCTCCCCCTTTGGACTTGATGGCAACCATGATGGTGTTTGATCATCACAATAGATAAGTAAATTAATCATAACCATTATTCAAAGGGCAAAGGGTGGATCAAAACCAAAGAATCTCAAACATGAGATCATAAGAAAACAACCAATCAGAATGCCAACAATGCATCCTTTTCCACAAGACAAGTGGTCCCCCTTAGTTTGTGCATCCTAAACATCTTCAAAAACCAAATCATCAAAGCATCTTCATCAAGGAGAAAAATATCAGCGAATGATACAGAAATATGAATACCGAAACAACAACAGAGATTACCCAACAACACCACAACTGTTTTGAAATGCTAACCCAGAGAAATTATGTCAGCAAAGCCCATACGCGTTTTTATGCACTGAAATTCTCGTATATATGAGATTCTCCTTTATGAGACCCGTGTATCTAATTTAATCTTCTGAAATTAAGAAGATTTGATTAGAGACACAGAGACAACTCCCATCTTCTACCTAAGATATTTGAATGCTTCCCTGGGAAAAGGTTTAGTAAATATATCAGTAACTTGTTCTTTGGAGGGAACATACTCCAATTTAACCTTTTGTTCAAGCACTTGTTCACGTAGGAAGTGGTACTTGATAGGAATGTGTTTGGTCTTGGAATGCATACCAGGATTCTTTGAGATACTAATGGAACTTGTATTATCACAGAAAATGGAGATGGGAGGTGAAAATTTGATTTGAATGTCTTGTAAAGTCAACATCATCCAAAGTAGTTGTGTGCAACATGACGCGGTAGCCACATATTCTGCTTCTGTTGTAGATAAGGCAATAGATTTTTTTTCTTGCTAAACCAAGATACCAATCGGGGCCCCATATAGAATGCACCACCATTAGTGCTTTTTCGATCATCAACATTTTCAACCCAATCCGCATCTGTGTAAGCATGAAGAGTGAGATCAACATTCTTTGGATACCATAGACCAACGTCTTGAGTCCCTTGTATATATTTGAATATTATTTTTATAGCCTGAAGGTGTGACTCTTTTGGATTAGCTTGAAATCGTCCAACAATCCCAACAGCATGCATAATGTCAGGTCTTGTCCCGGTTAGATAAAGCAAACTTCCAATAATGGTTTTGTATTCTGGTTGATTCACCATGGGAGAATCATCATGAGAATTGAGGTTACACCCAGTTACCATTGGTGTACTTACAGGTTTTCAGTCTTCCATCCCATACTTCTTTAGAATTTGCTTAAGATATTTTGCTTGTGATAAAAATATGCCATCTGTTGCTTGTTGCACTTGTAAGCCAAGAAAAAATGTTAGTTCCCAAAGTAAAGACATTTCAAATTCTTGCTGGATAACAAAAGAAAATTTATGACTCATGGATTCTTCATTACTCCCAAAAATGATGTCATCAACATATACAACTACTATCAATAGTTTATCATTTTCAATTTTTGTGTATAAGTTGCTATCAACAGATCCCTTTGAAAAACCTTGTTGATGAAGATATTTGTCAAGATGATAGTACCATGCCCTTGGAGCTTGTTTGAGACCATATAAATATTTTTTAAGTTTGCAAACAAGTTTTTCTTCATTTCCAAAAATGAATCCTTCTAGTTGTTCTATATAAAATTATTCTTCTAGATCACCACTGAGGAAAGAAAATTTAACATCCATTTGATAAACTTTGAATTGTTGAAAGCTTGAAAAGGCAAGAAACCTTCTTATGGCTTCAAGTATAGCTACAGGAGCAAACGTTTCTTCAAATTCTATACCTTCTTGTTGAGCATACCCTTTACAAACAAGTCTATTTTTATTTCTAATAATATCTCCATTTTCATTTAACTTGTTTTTAAATATCCATTTTGTTCCAATAACATTTTTATCATGAGGTCTTGGAACCAATTCTCAAGTATTATTCTTTTCAATCTGATCAAGTTCTTCATTCATGGCTTGAATCCAACATTCATCTTTGCTAGCTTGATTGACATTCTATGGTTCAATAGTGTATAGATATGATAGATAATTAGGAGATCCTACAAGAGTTCTTCTTGTTTGGACACTTGATCCCTTTTCTCCCAAAATTTGAGATTATAGATGATTCTTTTGAACATACTTGGATGGAGCCTTTTTAGATAGATCTTCTTCTGGTGCTTCATTAGGTTCACCTTCTATATTGTTTTTATTTGATGCAGGAAGATATTCATCACCTTCATCTTCATTTTTTATTGGTATTTACCTTTTTGGAGCTGAGAGAGACTCATCAATTACAACATCAATACATTCAACAATCTTCCTAAGTCTTTTATTGTAACACTTATCTGCTTTACTTCTTGAAGAGTAGCCAAGAAGTATTCCTTCATCTGCTCTTGGTTCAAATTTACCAAGTTTTTCATCATTTTTCTTGATAAAGAATTTGCTTCCAAAAACTATAAAATGCTTTACAGTTGGAAGATTACCATACTAGAGCTCATAAGGAGTTTTATCACTGTTCACACGGACATGAGCCTTGTTAAGAATATTTACTGCGGTATGTGTTGCTTCTCCCAAAAAGGTATCAGGTGTTCCAAAATCATCAAGCATAGCATAAGACATTTGTTGAACTGTTCTATTCGTTATTTCTGCCACACCATTTTGTTGTGGGGTTCCAGCTACATAAAACTGTCTTTTTATGCCATTTTTTTCATATAAATCAATTAATTCATCTGATATATATTACCCTCCATGCTCAGATATAAGACATTTTATTTTTAGATCTAATTCATTTTCAACCAAAGATTTGAAGATCTGAAAATTTTCAAATGCTTCATCTTTGTGTTTTAGTAACCCAATCCAACACATTCTAGAGAAGTCATCAATAAATAGAATATAGTATTGTTCTCCACAAGGTGAATTTTTCCTCATAGGTCCATATAAGTCAGTATGTATGTGTTCGAGAGGCTTACTTGTTGATCCTTCTTTGGCATTGAATTGTACTCTGGTTTTCTTACCGAATTGACAAGATTTGCATATGGTACTTTTAGGCAGAGTGATGCGGGGAAGATCATGAACTACTTTGATTTTGCAAGATTTGCTGATTTGAGAGAAACTCAAATGTCCCAATATTTTGTGCCATAACCAATTTTCTGAATATTTACACAAGTAACATTGTTCTTTGCAATCTTTCAATACATACAGATTGCTTCGTAGTTTAGTTCCTTTTATTACTGTTTTTCTTGTGTCAAGTTCACGTACCACACGTTCTTTTGAACTAAAGACAACTTCATTTCCTTGATCATACATTTGACTCACACTTAACAGGTTATGTTTTAATCCATCCACATACATAACATTGTTAGCGTTTACCTTTTCTTTTAGAAAAATAGAACCTTTTCCTTTAATGACAACAGGAGTATCATTTCCAAAGGCAACATTCTTTTCTCTTTCTAGAGAATTGTATGCGAGGAGTTTATTTCTATCACCTATCATGTGTTTTGAGCATCCACTATCAATGTACCATTGATTTTCTTCCCCTTATGCAAATAAGGCTATGCCACAATTCTCAACCTGTAAGTCCTTCTTTCTCCATACCTTGGAATTTGAAGGTACATGCTCTTTTGGTTGGAGTTTTGTCCTGCATTCAGATTCTCCATGACCAAAGTTATTGCAATAAGCACATTCAATTTCATTTTGAAGAGGAGAAAAGTTGTTATAAGTATTCTTCTTTATTCCAATTTCATTTCTTTGCTTTCTTGCTTCTCTGGTCATGATGGTTTTGTATGCAACACATTGAATATATTTATGACCAAAATTATGACATGAGAAACATTTCCCATTAAAGAAGAAATTTCTGTGATCATGAAACCTTCTATTTGTGTTTACCTGCAGATTGGTGTTTCTTTGTTTGACATTTCTTCTATTGTTCTTTGTATTGAAGTGGTCATGCTTTACCTGTGAAGTTTCTTTGTTTTCTTGCTGAGTGACAGAATGTTGTAGGCTAGCTTTAGCTGCATTTAGATAGCTTGGTGCTGAAGACTAACAGGATTCTCCGATATATCCAAGACCTGTCTTTACAAAAGGAGAGCATTGAACCTTGATAATTTCATCTAAGGTTTTAGTTCCTTTAGAAAATCTAAGATTTAAAGTTTTCTCTTTCTCAATTTCCTTTCTTAGACTTACTATTTCACATTCTAGTTCCTCATTGTGCTTCTCCTTTTCTATAACCTGATTCTTTAGAGTATCTATGGAAATTTTGTTTTCTTCCAAACATAGTTTGAGCTGATTAATTTTTTCAAGAGAATAATTTTCTTCTAGTGCATCCATAACGGTATCTTTAGCCTCATTAGAATCTTTTTCAAAAGCCATGAGTAGTCTAACATCTTGATCAAATTCTCCTTCTTCACTATTTGATATCCTATCACTATCTTCATGAGTATAATAACTTTTTCTATTGATACACTGATTCTTATTTAATTTTACCACTTCCTTTCATTTTTCATTTTTTTCTTTATGAGGACACTTAGCATCATAATGACCAACTCTTCCACAAGAAAAACATTTAAAAGGAAGCTTACCTCTGAATCTTCTAGTGCTAAGTTGTAGCTTATTTACAAAATTTATCTCATCTTCTTCTAAAACGTACCCTGATTCTTCTTGTTCTTATACTTATTTTCCTTTTGCAGCAGCTCTAAAGACAACTTCTTTGACTTCATATGGACCTCCTTTTCTCATTTCAAAAACAGTCAAAATACCATGAAGTCAAACAATAGTAAGAGTTTGTAGATCTTGCTTCTCTTCAATAGCAGACACTTTTGATTCGAATTTGGGAGTTAGAGATCTTAAAACCTTTTCTACCAGAGTAGTGTCAGTTATGGTTTCACCCATATTTCTCATACGATTTACAATATCATCTAGACATAAAAAGAAACTGGCAATTCTTTCCTCATTATGCATCCTGAGATTTTCATATTGAATTCTGAGATTTTGGAGTTTAACACTTTTTACCTTGGTATCACCTTCATAGATTAGAATGATTTTGTCCCATATATCCTTTGTTGTATTCAACTGCATGACTTTGAAAAATTCTGATTCAGTTAGACTTCCCAATAATGCATCGACCGCCTTTTCATTGGTTTCATATTTCTTTCTTTTTGCTGCATCTCTTGGAACTGATGCTGGATATTGATAACCTCCTTCAGCTATAGCCTATACATCTGCTCCAAGAGACTGAAGATAGGATCTTGTACTTGTCTTCTAGAAGATTAAATTGTTTCCATTGAAGAGAGGAGGCTTGATAGATGCTGTCCCATCTTGATTTCTCATCTTAGCTGATCTTTCTTCTAGCGATTAAGCTTCTTCAGAAGAACCCGTTCTAATACCAATTGTTGGGAAAAATACTGAGGGGGGGGGGGGTGAATCAGTATTTAGAGCTTACTGAAAATATTTTAAATTTTTCTTTACAAAATTCCATACGTGACTTTGATGAACCCAACTCATGTAGACACACACATATAATAAAAGAAACTAGTGTATACTCATATAATTTTGCATATTAAAAACTTTTTAGGAATAATCTTTATGTCAGTTTACTAGTCAAGCATCTGTTAGATAATCAATAATTATGTGCAATAACAGCAGTATAAATCATCACACAAGAGAAACACACATGAACACCAATATTTAAGGTGGAAACCTAATTCGGGAGAAAACCACCACTGTTGTCGTCTCCGTCTTCAATATTTATTATATGGAAAACTGTTTACAATATTGTACTGATGCAGACTCATATCAGTACGCAAGCATCTACCTACAGAAGGCTACAACCTTCTCTTGTTTTCCAGATGCTACTGGAAGGGAGCTACAACCCCCTAATCTCATTTACTAGCCACTACTGGAAAGGAGCTTCAACCCCCTGGTCAGAACACCAAATTTTACTGGCAGGAAGCTTCTACTTCCATATTGAAGGCTTCAACCCTTAGAACTACTGAAAACAACGTTTCATCAATTTTCATATTGGATCAAACAACATCAATACAACTAATCAGAAACAT
Source organism: Pinus albicaulis (assembly GCA_034641835.2). Lineage (NCBI taxonomy): Eukaryota > Viridiplantae > Streptophyta > Pinopsida > Pinales > Pinaceae > Pinus > Pinus albicaulis. Next base: position 906,523,682 of record CM076584.1, on the reverse strand, counting down.
CAACAACCATAAAATTTACCCAATACTTCAATCAGAAAAGTGAGACCACTGTAACCAGAACTCAGAAATATCCCAGACTTCAGAATAAATATGCAAATACAAACTCAACCCTAAAAAATCATCAACTTAAAATGCATATGCTACTTCACTTCACTAAACCCTCGTGTATACGCGCTGTCCTTCACACCAACTTGTGTATATCTTTGTGAATACTGTTTTACAGAAAGTGATCAGTCTCAGATCCAGATTTGAGGTTTTCAGTCATATATCTTTAGAAATGTAGAACCCTTCATCAGTTCATCGCCATCAACCATGTTTATTCTCTCATTAACCAGATTTTTACATAAGCAACTTAGCAACATATACAATATTCAAAAAACCCATATCTACAAGAAGACTTCATTGACAGATAGCAAACAAATAGCAGGAATAACAGAAAAACCTTTGCAATAAGCTTCAGAAAACCCTAATTTCCATATGCTCCTTTTATAAATCAAACCTACGTATATACGTGCTTTTATTGAGACAAAATAGCATATAGATCTGTAAATAAAAAAATTGCAGAATGAACCAAATCCATAAAACTTACCCAGATTTCTTCACTTGACTTCAACAAACTTGCGCCAGGTCATAGATCTAATCATCTCTTCAATGGATCAACAAGAGCATAGTCATTTCAAATCTAGAGATCCTGAACCATCATTGTATCCATGGGTGCATCATAGATTCAGATTAAAACAGAGTTCATCCCATGCAGATATCCCTTAGAGAAAATTATTTAGTAACCACCCTTACTCATGCACACTTTTCACTATGATATTCTTCTCCTTATATAGATTTAGCCTTTGCCAATACCATGAGTCAAAACCACACTACTGTTGATGGTATTCTTGGACGGAATAAAATAAGCAGTACAACGCTCAATACTATGGGATAATACCATGCTAATGCCCCTTGGTATCATAATTTTAGAGCGCAAAATGCATACACGACTTGGATCATTCGTATCTGCGTGTATACGCAACTTATCTTCATTAAAACTGCGTATATACTAATTTTTAATGTATACACGGGTTGCCTTCACAAAAGTAGCGTATACATTGCATCCATACGTGGGTTTCCTTCATAAAACCTGTGTATACATTGAGAAATATTTCCTGTTTCATTTCTGTGGCACTTACTGGAATTCTTTTCTTTGTCACTTCTGAACTGACCTGTAGAAACATCATTTTTACATCTTTAACACATAGGTTGCCTATCAAAAGGAAACTCATCAGGTAGGTTTCCATCAAGAACAACTTCATCAAGTAGGTTTCCATCAAGGACAACATATTGCAACATATTGCCAACAACCATAGGAATAACTGAAGGAATTTCTGGTGTTTTTGGTGTTTCTTTTTCATGGACATGCTTATTCATTTGAATCTCCATTTATTTGATCTGTGCTGTCAGCTGAAAGATAAAATTCATCATGTCATCCTTCTCATTTTTTCCTTGTATTATTTCCTTAGCTTGAGGATGTTCACTCGATGGAAATTTAAGTTGTTTCCTCAATGCTCCAATGTCCTCTTTTTTATTCTTCACTAATTTCTCTGCTGCTTTGACATTTGGAGGGTCATATCCAACCTACAAGACCAATTCTTCTAAAGATTTAATTATGAGATCTTTAGCATATAAGGATGCTTTGTCAAGTTTCATTTGATCTTTCATGTTTGTGATAGTGTTCTGAAGTTTCTGAACACTCATAGCTTTGGTTGTAACAATAGAATACAACATCTCTAAACTCTGTCTATGAAATTATATTTGATCAAGAGCATGAGTTTTTTCTATTTGGACTTCTAAATCAATCTTCTTGTAATCTGAAACTGCCTTTGGAATTTTCACTGTAGGCTGCAATATTGACATGATTAGCTTTTTATTTGAGTAATCAAAGGCAGGTAAAAGTCTATTTTGAACACTTGGTGTTTGTTTCAGATATCGAGAGTAAATATCAGTTTTAATCTCTTCATTCTTTAACTTAATCTATTTGTACTTTTCCCTGATATCTAGATCCTTTTCCTTAGTTGTTTGTGAGGATGATGCTTCAAGGTTCTGTTGTTTCTCTATCAACTGTGAATTTCCATTATCAACCTATTCTTCATTTATATTCTGTGTAACTTGCTCATTTATGATAACAGTGGCAGTATCTGGGATATCTGTATCTTCAACATCAATGGTTACCTTCTCTTTACCCATTGGATCTGTTTTGGGCCTTTTATTATATCTTATCTTGAACCTAGTTTTAGTAGTGGTTTCAACAACATAAGTTTCTTCTTCTCTTACCCTCTTGGTGGCTTTTTCTGTTTGATCTGCATTTTGTAAAGTGTGACTAGTATCACTTTTCTTCACTGCATCTACTAAAGTATTTTCTGTCCACTCAATCTGATTGGCATATTTCTCTATCTCTGGTTTTTTCTCATGAATGTACGGTGTTAGTTTACACTTAACTCTCATTTTACTCAATATCCCTCTTGGACCATAATTCCAAGAAAATATCTCTTCAAATATGTAATATAATAACTGCTTAGCTGCTTCTACCTTTGCATCTCTATGATTGCAAATGAATGTTCCCACTTGATTCTTCAATTTAAACTGTGTTTTCTTCTTTTCTGCTAGGAAATTGATAGAATCAGATTTTAATATTTGCCTGATATACTCCAAGGAAAAAATCCTCATTGGTACATATTTGGGTAGTTTTTATGGCAACAAATTGAATCCAAAAACTCTAATCTCTATGTATTTTTCATACAAATACCAATCTCCAGTCTTGGTCTTCTCTGATAACTATAAAATATTCTTCATATCATCATTTATCCTTGGCTGTTCAGTATTTATTAATATTTTTATCAATGGATAGATGAAGAAGTCTGAAAAGTCTGCATAGGTAAACTCTGTGGAATCTTTTCTGATTAAAGAGGTCCAAAAAATGACAGAAAGTGGATTTCCTTCTATGTCAAGCTTCTGTAAAGATACTAGAAAATTATTTGCTTGAAAATACAAGAACATGCGAAAAAGGAAAGATGTGTATCTAAACACTCCTTCAGTTGGTAGTTTAACCAATTGGTCATGAATATTGTTAGCAATATACCTAGCATAATCAAATATAACAGATGGATGTTGTCCTGGTGTGAAAGTGGATAGGAAACCTAAAATTGATTCATCTATATGTTCATCAGTAAAATACCCTAGGATGAAAGATAACATAGAAATTACATGCCTAGAACCCTCTGGAAATCTTGAAGTGAAATATGGAGGATTGATTTGAGGAATTTCTACATGTAAGGGCATGAATATTTGGAAGATTTGGAATCTTTTAGGAAAGTCAAGGCCAATATACAACTTTTTAAGTGTTTCAATGGACAGAGGAACTGCTTGAGGATCAGGTTTAAGATGTAACATTTGGTTAATGGATTCAGCAGTAATGGTAAAAAGTACTTCTTTATTGGCATTGACTATTGCTCTTTACTCAGGAATATAATGATGATGACATAACCTAATGACCTCTGGGCATGAATGGGTAACTGTAACAACATATTTGGGAAAGTTTGATTCCCAAATTTGAACTTCTTCAACATTATCTAAAGATTTTTCATAGTTCCATTTGTGAAGTTCCAAACAATTGAATTCTACAATAGGGTCTGCTATATTATAGTCAACATCTGCTAATGGAGTGTGCTCAATGTCTACAACAGGGGGTTGTAGAGGATTTATAATAATAGCAGTTTTGGAAGATGCAACTAGAGTATGTTTAGGCATTTTGAGGCTTTTTGGACTACAAAACTCTGCTTTTAGGCTTCGCTGACTACTTCTACAAGATTAAACAATTTGCAGAAGTATTTTTAACTCTGGCATAAGTTCTTGGTTTTTTAAAACATGTATAATATGGTCTTTTTTTGGATTTTTCCTTTCAATTTTGGACTCTCAACATGATTTATAGACCCTCACTGGTTAGAAAACAAGAAACAAGGGTTTCTTGATTTTTTCAATGAATAACAGGGCTAAGAATATTTTGAAATTAGGCAGAGATAGTTTGGCTACCTTTAGAGGATTTATGGTCTCAATTTAGAGTTATAAAAAGTCTAGAAAAACTATATAAACTCAATATTTTGATTCAAAACAATGCGCAGTGTAAACAAGCTTTCTCTAAAAAAATTTCTAGGGTTTGGCCTATTTTTAGGATCTTTTGATAGGCTTCTTTGGATGAATTTAAACTCTGACTGGAATTTTTCTTTATCAATGTCTTTTTAAAACTGATAGCAGGCTTAAATTTTGGAGGAATACCTATTATACGTAGGTACAGGGCTTTGAGGATGTCTCCAAGGATTTTAAACAAATTTTGTGGTATCTTTCTAGTTTCTGGAGCAATTCAAAGCTCCTCGACAATCTTTAATTGCTACAGGCAGAAGTTTTGCAGGTTCTAGGCACGAAAACAGTGAAAAATAGTTGTTTTTAGAGTCTGAATAGAAAATACAGTGGATACACATAGAAGGAAGGGGTAAACAATGCATTTCTTGGTTTATTGGGCAAATTAGGTTTAAACTAACATGCAATAAATGGATTCCAAATTGGGTGGACAATGATTTTGTGTTTCCAAAGGCGAAAACCACTGGTGGTTATCGCGTGCATCGTAGGTGGTAAATGGTTTTGAAAGGATCAGATGCGATCCAATAAGAAGATTCCATGTCAAGGAGAGAGAAAGCGACGAAATCTCTTATTTCGCGTGGAAATTAAATTTTTTAATGGGGAAACTTTATTTGTGATATTGTTTGTCCGCCATTGGATCATGGGGTTCGATTGTGAATGGTCTATATTTTTGCATAAGATGCATTGGGATTGGAGTGGGGCGATGGTTTTATTATATGCGAGGGGTATAGTTTGTTAACTTTATAAATAAAACATTTATTAAAATCAACACTTTAGTTTATACGATGGCAGGGGTAATGTCATAAAAGTTTTAATTAAAACATTACACAATGTTTCAACCAATATACGGGTAGGGTTTAATATTATATGGTATAATAAACCTTTGATTAATGTTTAATAACCATACAGGGGCGAGGATTATTTTTAATGATATGTTTTAAACCAATGGGGATAAAAGGGTGGGTTTTATTTATTCACATGGGATATTTAAGCATTGGTTAAAACTTAAATATTGGGTTTTGTGGGTTATTAAAATACAAATTATTTAATACTATACGGGAGGGTGTATTTTTAGGGAATTAATAAATATAGTTAGAAATTAATATGAAATAAAGGGATAATGTATATAATGAATAAAAATACATGATTTAACACTAAGTAAAGTGTAAATAAAGCATAGTTTGTACCTTTTGTATTTTTCACACTTTAACTTAGGATAAAATGCATTTTATGGGTTTTGAGTGATTTTGAAAGGAAATGAAGTTAATTATTTAGGGTTTTTACTTTGACTAAGTAAAAATCGGTTTTTACTTAGGAAAAGGGATTATGATTTGTGGATGAAGGGTAAATGTTGATGAATATGGGCTTTGTGTAGGAATTCAATATTTTTAACCAATCAGTTATCGATCTTTGGGTTTGGTCCCAACAGAAGTCAAAGAAATGCTCTGAGCCTTTTTACATGATAGTTTAGAATACTAAATAATTGTAGGGGAGGGGAACTAGTAATTTTTTCCCAATGATGCTTTATTACATGCTTGCACAATTGCTTTCTACCTACCCATCTTTATTTCTAACATTTTTTACTTCATTTTCATGGGTGCATTTAGGCTTGCAACCCTAAATCAATTTTGTTTCAAAACAATAAAAACTATCTATGTCTAACCTTATTTCATCTAAGGGCTCAGATTAAACTATTGAGCTCCTCATTTATTCTCTACTTTATCTAATGATTTGTCAAGTTTATACTGTTTTACATATCTTTATTCTCTATCTAAAACATGAAATTCAAAGCATGAAAAGTTAATATTAAACTTTTTAACTGATAATGGGTTATGGCATTTATTGACAATCTGCACATAATCATTATTCTTGTTGTAAAAATAAATAGCAGTGGAATTTTGAATTGCTCACTTTCAAGTCTTATTCTTTTCTTTTTTCTTTTGGGGTCTATATTTTTTATAAGTCCTTTGATGTTTCTTTTAGGAATTTTACCCTCTTTTCATTTTTATTATTTTTCATTTTCAAAATATGGGTAAACAACTTGCAGAAATCAAGGTATGTACATATTTACAAGACTATCAAAGTCAATTAAAAAATCATTAACCCTATTAGTATAGGACCCTAACATGTTGCTTAGTCTGCTCAGGTGGGTCCTTCAAACCTTAACCCTCAAAGTTTAGATCTACAAACTTCGTCTTCCTAGGCTGGTATTCAACAACCATCTGTGTTGGGAATTTCACAACCACTAGCTAATTTACGCTTGTCACATGCCTCTACTGGTCCTGTCTATTCATAACCTGGTCCAAATTATCCTGGTGGGCAACAATTTTTTATCAAATCCCATGGTAGCCATAGAAACCATTCCAACAGTTTCAAGCTTATCCAAGTCTTGGTCAACAAGCCTATCAAGGGTTTGGTCAAAAAACTTACCCCTATCTGGGTTACCAACAACAAAATCCTTATGTTGGTGCACAATGGCCTATTGCCCAGGAAATTACATCTTATCCTGGTTATGCTCAACCTGACCTAAATCGACAGTTGCCGTTTGTTGCAACATAAGAGTTACTTGATTTAAACCTGCTCACTATGATCCCATTCATTATTTACCTTGGAGGCCAGTGATTCCTCATAAATTACCCTATGATATTCCGAAATTTAATGGAAATTATAGAAAATATTCGTCTAGGCATGTTATGACTTATCATTTATGGCATTCATCAAATTCCTTGAATGATGATTATGTTAGACTGCGTCTTGTCTAGTGAATTCTTACTGGTCCGGCTACAAAGTGGTATATTGAATTACCACGAGCTTATTTCGATAATTTTATAGCGTTAGCCACTACTTTTTTAACCCACTTCCAGTTACCCATCAGATATGAAACTATAATGGAACTTTTGACCAGTTTTAAATAGAAAAATGCTACTCATATATCAGATCGTATACATGAGTGGTGTCATTATCGTCAAATGGTTAAAACATTTGTTCCTGATCAAATTTTAGGTGAGTGGTTTATAAATTCCTTGTTGCCATCTATTATCGAGGATGTGGCTAAAGGCGATGTTGTCATTGAAGAGCAAGTAATTTCTCATGCCCAGTATTTGATTTGATTTATACTCAGTCTGCCATGCTCTATGAAAATATTTTGAATGCACCACGACCAGATTTTACTGTTCCTCCTTCTCCATATGGAAAGGACATTCATGTTGGCGATGGTGTGATTGGTTCTACTAGCAGTCCGTCAGCAAGTCGACCATCTGGTTCTACACTTGTTGTTTAAAATCAAAAACATGTTGCATCTGATCCTGCGTCTTCTTCTAAAATACATGTCATGTCATCTGATAAGGGAAAAGGTGACAAGAAACATGGAAGTGAGAATAAGGGGAAAGATAAGAAGAAACAAAATTCACCCCCGTAGGAAAAATCAATCCGGTTCTTCTCGAAAACCTTGTTACCCTTGTTTGATATGAAATGAGGAGCATTTTATGTGAGATTGTCATCATCACTCAGAAGTATCGAAGCTTCTTAAGACTTCTGTCGAATCCACACTATTGAAAAATCCTTTTCCAAACTCGGAAACGCATATGGTTGCTACGGATCCCGCTTCTAGTTCACAAGTGCTTATGCTATCCGCCACTAAGCCCAAAACTGATTTTTTGGTGTCTAATCAAAGTAAAGATTACAATAATTCTCTTTTGTCGTTGAATGGTCACGATATAGATCAACCTACTACTTTGACTTTGACTTCATCTAATTCGATTCCGCCGCCTATTATTCCTGAGTTAACAATAAAGCTGCCAAAGGGAGTTGTTCGTAAATTGAATTTCAACCCTCGAGCTCGTGCAACTAAAAATTATAATGTTGTCAAAGATTTGGCGTAGTCACCTTCTTATATGTCAATGCTTGAGGTTCTTCATAATTTTCCCTCCCAGAAGAAGGCTTTGTTGTCAGCGATTGGTGGAATCGATTTGATGGATTATTATCTTGTAGTCTTTAACCATGCGGACTATGTGCCACAATTACCAGCACAATTACCATTTTTGATTCAAGTACATGTCTCGAATTGCCTCATTCATTGGACTATCTTTGATGAAGGTGCATCTACTTGTATCATGTCTATGAGTTGCTGGAAGTCACTTGGCTCGCCAACTTTATCACAATCACCTACAATGTTGAAAGCTTTTGATGGTCGTACATATAAGCCTTGTGGAATTCTTAGTAACCTGCAAGTCGAACTAGGGGGAAAATCAGTTACTATTGAAATTGAGGTCGTTGACGAACCCCTTGACTACAATATATTACTTGGAAGACCGTGGGTTTATGCTATGGATGCAGTTGTATCTACTTACTTTCGTATGGTCATCTTCCCCCATAAGGGAGGCATCACAGTCATTGATAAACTCTCCTTATTTGCCTCTGGCTCCCGAGAAACTGGAAGCGTTCCATTTGTTCACGGACCCCCACCATCTCTTCAGAACATTGGTGGAGGAATATTTAATGATTCTTCCCTAATAAGCACCTTTTCGTTACTGCCGCCTACGACATTAGTGGAAATCACAAAAATAGAGACTTGCAATATGAAATCTTCCACTTTATCTGACTTAAGGAAGATTCCCAATAATTCTGAAATAGATAGGCTAGGTGAAACTATATTGAGGATAGTTCTTAACTGTGTCAACCTCGTTATAAAATGAACCAGGTCTTAAGGAAGGTTCTTTTACTATTTCAACTTCGTTAAAAAATGAATCAGGTCTCGAGGATGATTCTTTTACAGTGTCAACCTCATTAAAAAATGAATCAGGTCATGAGGATAGTTCTTTTATTAATTCAAACTCATTAAAAAATGAATCAGGTCATGGGGATAGTTCTTTTATTAATTCAAACTCATTAAAAAATGAATCAAGTCATAAGCATAGTTCATTTTCTTGCGTCAAGCTCATTAAAAAATGAAACAAGGTTCCACAAGCATAGTTTTCCTCTGTTTCAAGCTTGTATAAAAATGAAACGTATCTCAAGTCCATTTTGTTTATTATTTTCAAGACTCTCTAAACTCATGAAGATCTCAAGATTCTTTTGCTATCATTCATGCTCGTAAAACACATGAAAATGCCGATTTCTTTCTGTCTTTTCCTACTTTTAAATTAAATTGAAAGCTGGACACAAAGCACACTTTTATCTCTTTTTAAAATTATGTTAAACATGAAAAATGAACCCCCCTAGATTTCTCTTTCAGCTCTTTTCAGACTCCAAAAATATGAAAATATTGCCGAGCATTTTTCCTTTCGATCTCATAAAAGGAATTGAAACGACATCTACACAGTATAATTTTACCCCTTTTCCGGATTGAGATAGATTATTTTTATGAAAAAGGAAAACCCTAGTAAAACATGGCTAGGAGGTTCTCTCAGGTATTATTTTACACTTTTTCAAATCTGAGGGAAAATTTTGCGAAAAATAACTTGTGGAGTTTTCTTTTCGTCCCTTTTAAACTCTCTAAACATGAAAAGGATTGATTTTTCACTATCATTAGACTCATTAAAACATCAAATAGCGATGGAATTTTCCATCATTAAAAGATCAAGTTTCACCTTCACTAGACTCGTTAAAACATCACATAGAGATGGATTCACCTGAAGGGTGGAATCATACATCAAGCATATCTTATCCTCCTCAAGCTTGTTAAAAAATAAAGAGGTACTACTCAACAATGACTAGGGAAAATTGGAAAGGGATAAATAATTTTATGGTAGCAAGTCGCTCTTAAACATGACACTCATTCACTTCATCTCCATGACTTTTGGGTTGGGTTATCTTCTTGATGGTCTATCACACCATTCATCACTTTGGTTTTGGGTCAATACTGCCAACTCATTCAGTGTCGCTGATATGTCTAAGAGAAGTCACTCATTTATTCCTCATCCATTGTAATTATCATAAACCTTCATTTCATGACCGCCATCCCTAAACATTGCTTCATCAGTCACATTCTGTCTCTAAAATGATTACTCCCATTTCATGTTGTTGATGGGGGATACATCAAGGCCCTCCTGTGATGAGTCACTTCCTTTCGACATCATCTCATCAAGAACTTGACTTAGAAACAAAATTTCAGTACCTTGGAGATTGCATACATCAATGGAAAGTTTCTTGTTTTCAGCGATAGGTTGACATCACAGAAATTAAAACGAAATAATTTGTATGGTGTTCGAAATTAAATCATCTATTCACACCATGCAGAATGTAATCTAGTACCTTGAGAGCCATTATCAACAACGATGGTTTCTCTCGTGTATGTTAACAACTTACATCATTGGTTGGTAATCAGACGGTGTATTCCCATGTTCAACTTCAAATCACATATTCGCATGGTTAGACTCGTACTTAAGCGATCGAGTGAAAATGATAGAAGACCCCGGATCTAGTTTCATCCATTCGGGCTGCGATTTCAGGATTAGTACCACATCATCAATACGACAATATTTACACAAATGGCCATCCTATCATGGGTCTATATCAGTAGACGACTTTCTGATGTTATGATAGTTTATGTGCTGAGTATGTGTATGCCTCCCTCAGAAATTCCTGTCCAAGATGAAAATATATCATGATGTAATGTATTGTAATTGATGCAAATCACTGTCCGCTTCAAATCCTACTCATCACATCGTAAATCATATCAATCAACATTATCACTTTTGACTTCATGATTTAAGGGGCAGTTGTTACAGGTCAATTTGGGCATCACTCCCAAAACACATATCAATATCAATTAGGGTTTATCATACTCTAAATTAGTTGCTACATGACCTAAACAATTCATCCCATTGATGATTTTCTTCCATGAAAGTTGCACTTCTTAGATGCCAGTTGAAGTGTTCCATTGAGCCATCAATGCACCCCTAGATTGCCGTAACTCATTTTCATAGCATATACTCCCATGAAAAGCTGTGTTTCAGAGCATCCAGGCCCACTTGATAGTGTGTTGGTTGACTGGGAGCAAATTTTTCATGGGATTCCGGGAATCTTCCCACCCTCTAGTGGCTTCTAGTAGTTGTTCCAGCTATCACACAATCTTATAACTTCGAATATGGACACCATGGATCCATTAAACCTCTTATCCTCCTATTCCCATGACCAAGGAAACCTCTTCATCCATTTTTAGAAAATCCATTCAATGATTCATTAATGTCAAACTACCTCCACTACTTATAAATTGAGAACTGAACATAGTGCACAAGGGAGAAAGAATTTGAATTAGTAGAGTTATGATGGTGAGATCAAAGCTCTTGGAGGTGTCATCTGCATGTAATGTTATGCTGTTGGAGTGATGTTGTTGATGTGATGAGGATAGGACTGAAGCTGGAGTGAGTTTACATCAAATTGATCCATCTGGTTGTAACTTCTCCTTCTACTTCATAATAAAGAGATTTGTTCCTTTCCTAATACATATTTCCATGATGTTATATGTGTATTTACAAATTCAATCGATTCAATTTGTTTGACATGAATATATCATATGCATTTATGTCATTTTTTGTCTTCTGGTTACTATTGGAAGTACCAATCAAGCAAGTTCAGTTCGATTGAGAGCGACATAAGTGACAAAAGGGAGGTGAGGAATAATGCAAGATCACAAGTAGGTGTTTTTCCCTTACCTATTCATTTTAAGGAAAAGGTCAAATATCTTTATTTTGTTGTTCTAAGTGCGACACCCACACTTATGGAAAACATATTTATCCATAGGTTTGATTTCCATAAACACTTATGACTCTTGGAATACCATGATGATTATTTGAATTCTCATGACTTTTCGACTACCTACATGGGTCTTCACTTTACATAGATGACTCTTGAACTTCCACTTCACATTATATTTTTCTAATATAAAATTAAATAATCGACGAATGATGTGGTACATGATGTCTCATGAAATTTTAGTGATGACATGGACTGCATGATTACATGGCAATGTAGAGTCACATTTTTTTTTAAATTTCTTTGTGTCTTTTTGAAAATATGGCACATGTTCTTAGTCTTCCTCCTCCCTATGACTTTAGGATAAGGAGTCTTTGATGTGGTCTTGATCTTCCATCTTCTGTTATAGTCCAGTGTTCCTTCGTATACTTTCCTAATGATCATCTTATCTCCTCAACTCCTTAGGCGTATTCTAACAGAGTCCTCCTTCTCCATCACCTTCTTCATCATATTTCCATAACATGATATAGTACCTACATATCCAATCCACTCATGACAAGACAACATCGGTTTGATAAACCCCTATTCTAAGATGTTGCATCATGAGCCACTAACTGAGCCAACACCAGGTGTTAGGCTAAGGGAGAGGCTCAATGAATTCACAATTTCATAGCTAAGACAGTCAAGGTTTAGGCTTGAGCCTTGAGACTATGCAATTATTATTTCAGACTTGGAATGAAAAAAAATATTGCGCAGTTGGGGAGCTCAGGGAGATAGGATGAGGGCTTGAGCACTGATTTTTCCCACTATGGAGTTTTGGAAGGAATGGACATAATGTGATTGTGAGATTGCACAGTTAAATATCTTAGGACTAAGTGACTCTGACCGATCAAGAAGATACCATGGAATGACCGATTGCAATATCCACATTAGGCTCCAAAATTCAAATATAGGGAAAATTTTGGAGGGTGTTTGTCACAGTGAAAAAAATTCTCAAGGATCCTTGGCCCTGGTTACCTCCTTAAATGATGCTCTCGATCTCATATACATACCTCTATTACCCTCTAAACTTAGTGTTACCTCAGTCCTTCGTTCAACCCTTTATAAAATCCTCCTATACATCTTGAAAACCTTCGCTAACTTTGGAGTGAAACTCGGCCTTATCTAGGCCTCCCTTTTCACTTTAGAAAAGGGTCTCGACCCTATTATTCAAGCAATAAAAGGGAACTAATTTTTGAGAGAATGTCATAGAAAAAAAAAATAGAACTTGTGCCCAAAAAAAACCATAAAAAATATACTAAACTTGTATAGCCAAACTTCACCAAAATTCGGCCTTGTCTTGCAAACACGACTCCTCGTAGAGATCCAAGATCTTGTGCTTATCTTATTATGATGATATGAACTTGTGGATGGATCTAAAATAAGCTCGATCTACCACTTTTATTTTCATATGAGGCAACAAATAGCCCTCAAGAGGCTCCTCTTTAAGCCTAAGTCCGACTTGAACTTTCTAGACAAAACCCAACAATCTTAAGGAAAGAGGTCTCTTCCATTTGATTTCACTACATGATCAAACCCTTAAATTCCCTTTATCCCTTCGAGGGTGCTCCACTTGATTTTCACTATTAAACAAATATTTCTCCACTTGGTTTCACACCCACAAATTTGGGTGAAAAACCCACTGCTTGGGTACATTGCCCACAAAGCCCATGTGGGTCAAAATTCTCCCAAACCCAGTACCCTAGGGTGTGGGAGTACCTTCCAAGCTACAAAAATCCATAATATACTAATGAATATGGAGATCAAATAACTAAATGTAAACATACACTTTCCCATTCTTCAGGCACACAATAATGAATATTTATTCTAGGTATACTTTAGATTTCACGGGAACACATGATGTTGTTCTAATTGTGAACATAAAAAAAATCCTAACAACTCTGACATTCATTTACAATTACAAACACATAAAATATTTCACCATTCAAGCTTACAAGACTCATCACAATCCATAAGAAAATATACATAAGCAATTTACACTTATATGTGTGTTTAAATATAGTTGGCAATTGAAGGAGGGACTTCAACTCTCCACCCAATGATAGGCCAACTATACTACAAATTTATTGTATTCGACCACCCCCGAGCTAGATCCAAATTTTGAGAGGGTGCTTGCTTAGGGAATTCACCGAAGACCAAACTGGGGTATTTCTCAATTCCAAGGGCCTGAATCCATTATCTAGTGGTTTATCAATTGTATTTTCAAGGAAAGCACTACAAGAGCTTATAGTCCACTATCTACGTGGTTTATCAACCTCATACAAAGCACCAAAGTGGCTCAACTCACCATGCTGAGTAGTTTATTAGCCTTACAACAATCATTCAAGTGGTTTATGAACCTTACAATAAGCATCTGAATGGTTTATCAACCCATTCAACAAGTACTGGGTGGTTTATTAGCTTATTCAACAAAACATTTATGGTTTATCAACTTATTCAACAAGCACTCGTCGTTGATGTTGATATTTGGTAGCTTGGGAGGTACTACAAACCCTAGGGTTTAGGGTTTTGGAGGAAGGAGTGCCACAAAATTGGTTTGCGAGATTAGTACCCAAGATGGAGTTTTTTCACCCAAAGAAGTTGGATAAAAAAATATGGCTTTTATTGGTTTGACCATGTTAATTTTTCTAAGGGCTATATTATTATTAGCTTTGATAATTGCATTTATTCAATAAATCATTAATTTCACCCCATAAAATTGTAACATTATTCATATTCACATAATTATTTAGTAGCATACGCAACTATGTATAATGAATAATATCATCATCATCAATGCAGTGGAACATAAAGGAACAATAGAATAAAAGCATTCACACATAGAGACACCAGGATTGGTAGGAGACCAAGGAAAAACCAAATATGGGGAAAACCCTTTCAAATTATTCTTCTTATTAGATCGGCATCAAATGATTTTGAAAAAGAGAGTACAATGATCCATATCTTCATATATACAACTATTCAACAAAAAAAAACTACACAATATCTATGAAATGGACCTAACAATGCTTATACTCAAAATCCTGATTCTGGAGCCTGTAATATATTGTCAATGTCTGAAGTCAAATTCCAAACTCTATAGTCACTGAGTGTTGGCTCGAAGGGGTCCTAACCCAGGTTCGGATGTTTAAGGTTTGCCAACAAACCCCTATACTACTAGCCCTTTCGACAGTGACCTTCTTGCGTAGGCTAAAGTCTCACTCGAAGTAGTATGGGTGGGTGTTGGAACTAGGTTTCCACACCCTAGGAGAGGGTAGGTAAGTCAAGCAGAGCTGCATTTACCCTGATCGTAACCCAACTTGGTATCGCCAAGCCTATATTCCCTTCGCATCCACGTGCATAACATCAATATTACTCACAAAAATCAACAAATCGAGAATTCATATAACAATACACAACTATTTCAGATATCCTTGCATGAAGCAAGTAGAAAAACCTAGATCATAGCATAAATAAGTACACAAGTATGTTCACAACTTAAACCAATAACACAATAGCATATACTAAGTAATCAAGATGTCACAGATTCATATCACAGCAACTCCAATGGATTCAGATAAGAAACAATACTTTCACATTCATTAATCTTTCAGATCTTCATACAAAACCCCAAAAACCCAACCTGTGCACACAACAGTAGGGTCCGCTCACAGCAGGATAGAGGCCCTTTGCGCACATAGTAGCAGGAGTCCTTACCCGAAAACCCTGACCAGATCTATCGATTTTCACTTAGCAACAATCTCTTATCATTCTTAGCTTGTCCTACAACTCATAAAGGTTCAACTACTTATACTATTCTAGCCTATGCATCCAATGGTCTGCAAACCATGGTTTGCGAACTCTTGGTCTACCCTTGACCCATTTAAAATGCTTTAGGGTCTTTGACCCACCCCAAAACCCCTACGCTATGCTAAATATAATCAGAAATACACAAAATGGAACAGTTTCGTAGTTTTGTAGGAGACCTTGTTCCAACAGTCCCCCAACACAATCTTGTGACTCGTCTCGAGTCACTGCGATTTTGGGGTCTCCACCTGGGTGCGTAGTGTGTTGATGGTGGAAATAAGTGGGGGTAGTACTTATTGGCTCTAAGCAGCAGCACACTACCCAATATCCACAAGCTTCTGGGATGTTGGCCCTTTAGTGGCCATAATGACATTTTTCAATGTCTGGTTGAGTTGCATGACCATGCTATCGACATCTTGTGAGAGTTGGAGGGTTGTGGTAGCCCATGGATTTAATCTCTCCTCAAAGATGTGCTTCTAGCAACAGAGTTTCTTAATCGTGTCTAGGAGAGTGTTGCTCTTCCGCAACTGTGCCAACCATTGTGCAGGCACCAAGGTGGGCAAGGTAGCCTTGAGCTGTGCGAAAGCTTCTTCCTGCTGTCATAAGTCATGACTGACCTTTCTAAGGACCAGGTTGAGCTGGACCATAGTCCAGAGCTGTATGGATGATTCAAGTGACTAGGTGCCCTGAGAAATTTGTTCTGAGATGGAGTTTGTTGCTTCGGCCACCAGCGTAACACACTAGGCTCGAACCTCCGGCGGCGTGGCGAGCTGCAAGGTAGCCTGTAAGTTGGAGAGTTGCTTCTCCAGTTGTGTCTTGACAGTCTGTATTTCCATCCGAGACGCTTTTATGGCTGCAACCATACTTTCTACCTTGGCCCAAGGTGTAGCTATGACTGGGACTCCGTCTAGGACCTCTGTGCAGAGCTGGTGGATTGCCATTTCAAGCTCCCATTTGAGGGCTTGCTTGGCCATACCGAGTTGTTGATGTACCTCCAAGTCTCGCCGGTGGGTCTCCCAGATTACGGTGGTGTGGAGGCCTTGCAATGCCTCAGTGGGAAACTTAGCCAGGTCTAAGTGGATTGCTTTGTTGACTTGGAGTTGGGTTCTTATAAGGGTAGTGCTAGGTAAGGAGCAGAGGTGGCTTCCTCTTGGTGCGAGCATGGTACTGCTGATTGCCAAGGGCGCTTGTTTCTGAGTTAAGCTGGTCTACAACATATCTGCATTCCACTGGATGGCGCGGAGCTCACTTTGGAAGGTGCCAATTGCAGCTTTCTGTTGTTTTTCGATGGTTGCCCAACTTTCCTCTGTGGTCAGTGTAATTTCATCCGTGATCTGTTCGAGATCACCGTCAGTCAGTGTGACCTTCGCATCGTATTCCTGGCACCAGGCACACTCCTTCTTTTAAGGCTCGATATTAGGCCCACCTGGCCGCTTTGTATTTTGGAAAGAGGTGGTAGCTGGGCTATTTGCCTCTGGCACAATTAGTGCCAGCTGTGAATTGGCCCTGGCATCCATATTGGCGACCTATAACAGCTGGGTGTTCCTTTCTGCGGCTATGCCCGCGCCCCTCACGCTTGGTTCTAGGGTTTTCTTAGGGTCGATAGTAGGGGGTAATTCTGTGGTGCAGGTCCCTTTGGTACTCTTTTCACTAGGACTAAGGCCACTCCTCCATTCAGGGAGCCATAGTGCAATTAGCCTATTGATTTCTTCGTCCCCTGACCTAATGATAAATGCCTCTTTTTTGGGTTCTATAGGTACCTAGGCTTCCACGGTCCTATGGACTGTTATCTTAGTGGGAGTAGGGATTCTTGATTTTTGGGGCCTATCGATAGCGAGAGTGGGTCGCTTTTCCATGAGCAGGATGCAACAGGCCCAAAAAATCACACACCATAAAAAAAATACATACAGGTTACAGGCATAATACAGAGCTGTTATCTGAGCTAGCTATCCTACTTTATAGTGCCTATGGTCATCCAACGGTAGGGTAAGTGTCATTCCAAACTTACCATCAAGTAACTGGTAAAAAATCTCAAGGAATCGCATCATTAATTGCCAACCTCCCACTCCTCTTAACAGTAACTTCTCCATTTTACCTGATTTTACTGTTCCCCCTGTCACTTTTCACTCCCCGTGTGTATTCTGCATACCTGTTGAGCTTGGACTAAACATCTGAGCCTCTTGCACCTCCCCTCACCAACACAGGCTTGTTCCTAATGTACGCTACAACCAAAGACATGTGTTTCCCACATGTGTCCTCCCAACCACACTAGATCCCTTGCTGGAACAAATCTTTCAGAGGCGTTATAAGTAGCGCATATTCCCAAACAAAATTTCTGTAATACCCCGTATGGCCGAGGAGTGACCGAAGCTGCTTTCTTGTTGCGAGAGTCACATTTATGATAACTCTGCCTTCTATATCTACATTCCTATTTAATGTAAGGCGCGTCCCATTACAACCCTCGCGCAGCCCAGTAGCCGTGCGCATCCGTTCCAATTCCGAGTTAAACACAATTTGCGGATCATCCTTATTATTTGTTAGGCCCAGGCTACGGTAGTTAACCCTGCTTGGTATCTGTGTTTCCCATGTGGGTAATTCTGGTGCGAGGAATAGGTGTGATTTTCCCCACTCCCTAGTGTCAATGTCTCACAGGCTATGTCAAGTGCCATGGTCCGGCCTACTAACCCAAATTTTCCTAGGAATTCTTCTTTCAATGTCCCCGAGTGGTAGGTGCACTGATGGAGCTCCACATATAAGTACCATGCAGATGGAATTGGTCCTAGGTCATGAATTAGTAGGTGAACCCATTCCTTAGTCGTCTTGTCACACCACTGTTTTTCCCATGACAACAGATATTCATGTGGTTCTTACGATCCAAGGAATGTCTTGACCCATAGGTCGGTTGGGGCTCCAAATCATAGGATCATCATATTCCGACATTCCTCCAAGCTTGGAATGCCTCCCCATGTGTCTCCCACCAGCACACATGTATTCCATGCAAGGCTAGCTTAAGAGCCCATAGCCTTTGTCCCTTGGGAACCTCTACTTCAAAGGCTTGCAAAAATTCCTTAATGCTGCCAGAACCATCAAAGTAGGGTAGGTCTCTTACCTTGGAGGAAATGCAGTGGAAGTCCCTTGTGACTCGAAGACACCGCAGCGCTGAGACATCATGCAACTAGTTTTGCCAATTTTCCATCTCCTCGTCAGAGTCAAAGAAGCATTCACTGTCATTTTCCTAGCAGAGTACTCCTTCCGTCATGGGGTTAATCCAATCTTCGTCCCACGCAGTCAACTTGTAAAGGTGATCGACCCCCTCTTCATGGCGTACCGGCTCTGTATATCGTTCACCTTCCACAGGATCTAATGGTATTATCACCCTTATGCCGTTATTCTCAAACACCATGCTTATTTTTTTTAGGTTGATGATACTGCCCATATCTATGGCCCAGTCCAATCCCAAGAGCGCAGGGTAGGGGTCCGCATCTTCTACAATTTCTATTACTTCAAAATCAACATGGGCCTTTACTCTTGCGATGTCCACCATAACTTTAGGCAACCTTCCTAGCGAGATGATTTTCTGCTGATTTCCATGCGCAACTGAATAGTGGACCATTCCAAATTAGGTTCTCCCATTCATTTCCAAGTCTACTTAGGTAACACGTTCGCATCTGATCCTAGGTCCAAAATAACCTGGCTCATTTCGTAGTCACCGATCTGCGCAGACAATTGCATTTCTCTTTCAATGCATTTCTTATACCTGTATAGTTTGTGCACATCCTTGACTTCCGGGGTTAGATTGGGTCGTGTTGCACAGCTATCTATTAATGCCTGAAGGTTATCCACATCCTTTGGGTTGTGCAGTAGTTTCATATATGCCTGCAAAAAGGGTTCAACCTCCGCATCTGCCTTGAGGTTCGCAGGTGGCCGAGCAGTAGTTGCTTCTGTCTCATCAAAGTCTTTGCAAGCTGTGATAAATGTTTCTTTTCCCCTTTTTAGGTCCAGGCCTTCTTATTTGATAGTGGCTTGACGGATCAAAGGTTCCATCGCAGCCTCATCCTCAGGTCCCCTGGTGGCCATCTCGCTACACATCACCACATTCACACTCAGATCCTTGCTTTGTAGCTCAGCCTTAACTCTCTGCACATTCTGCGTAGGTGTCGACTGCTTTTTCTGCAATTTTTCTATCAAGATCGGGAAATATTCAATTGCATGGTTCAGCTGTCTGCAATATCGGCAGGATTTCCTAGTGGGGTTCAGGTAGTATCTTGCAAAGTGTCCTACTTATCCACAGTTATAGCAGATTAGCTGACCTCATCCCCATCTGAAACTTCCACCGCATCCTCCTCCCCTGCCCCTGGATGGGGAGCCGCCTATACCTATGGGGGTCCTTGGTGATGCAGGGTCTGATTGTACCGTGTATAAGTTTCCTCGATCAATCATCAAATCATATGTCTGACAATTCTATTCTTCATGTCCCATCGGTCTGCAGAACCTACACCATTGCTTCTTTACCTCTGGAATGTATGCAGCAAGGCGGGGACAGTGGTTAGTATCGTGCAGCCCTAGGATACGATAATCATCGCACCAGAGCGCTGGCCCACTAGCTCCTGCAGCTACCCTAGGGCACAATGGGCTTGGTTCCCCAGCCTGCACATAATCTACTAATAGAGGACAATTATCCTTGGTGTGGCCATTCACCCAACATCGTATGCACCATATTTCGGGGCTGTCTTCTGCCCCTCATTCCTTTCGCAGGTTATGGATCTCGACATGCATCGCTTCTAGCTATCCCTGGATCTGTTGGATGCCCAGCTGAGTATCGTCCTGAGGTGTAGCTTCTAACTTCATGGCACCTTCCAAGGCCTTCTCCTATGATTCAAAAGTTTGCTACCCCATAAGTACACGCAGGTGAGGCAGCAACATGGCAATAAACCATTCTGTGTGTTGTCTGTCATCATATTGGAATCCCCCTTCTCTGATCACCTTCTTTAGTCGTTGATCAACCTCCCACACAGATTCAGAAGGTCCTTGCTTGAAATCCTTTAGATAAACCATGATTTGGGAGTAGGACTTAGGTTTCTTGAACTGCTATTTCAGGGCATTCTTAATTTCTTCAATGGTTGCATTTGCGTTTTGGCTGATGTATCCCATGTACCAGTCCAAAGCTCTTCCTTCGAAGGCAAGGGACAACGGTGCCCTTTTCACCACATCACTAGCCACGTTCTGTGCAATCCATACTGATCCTACGACAAACCAGAAGTGATCCATATCTTCATCCCCTACACCCTTAAAGGTCGGAAATTTCATGTGCGCAGCCATGTCATCTTCCAGTGGCGGAGAGGTCGGTGAATTCTTACCTCTAGGCTGATTTGAAAGTGGTGTGGCTGGAGGACTCTGTGAAGCTGCTTCCCTTACTAGACTGTAGGCCAATCTATCTCCTTCTAGGTTGGCCCTATAGTACTTGCCACTCCGCGTTGTTCTCACATCCAGATCAGAGGTCATTCACTCGGTATGGCTACAGAGAATACTCTTTTTGCATAATAATATCTTGATCAATAATTGAAAAGTCTTTAGGAACTTACCTCGGAACCCCATGAAGAATATTTTATCTGCTTTAGAGTAGGAGACAAATTGATCGATGGAAAATTTTGTTACAAATCCTCCTAACACGTTGTCTACCCAATGGTCCACTGTGCGAGTGATGGTGTTATTAGTATTTTCTAGATGTTGGATTAGTTCGGGGGTCCAATCGGTGATCCGCTCATCCTTCCAACACTTCTGAAACTTGACTAGACTTGCGAGCCACTCTTGGAGCTCGATTGAAATTGTTACAAAGAATATCTCGTAGGTCTCTGTGAAAATATACTTATTCTTCCACTCTTCGGTGGTCAACCTCTTACTGCAGTTTTCTTTTATGGCAAATTCCTGAACTTGCTGTTCAAACCATTCATCAATTTCCTTCCTCTCCGGCTTCCAGTACGGCCTTGGAATTACCCAATCCCTCTCTCAAAATGCTCCAGGTCTCGGTAACGGAACCATTTTTTGGCTCGAAGGGGTCCTGACCCAGGTTCATATGTTCAAGGTTTTCCAACAAACCCCTATACTACTGGCCCTTTCGGTAGTGACCTGCTTGCGCAGGCCAAAGTCTCACCCAAAGTAGTATGGGTGGGTGCTGGAACTAGGTTTCCGAACCCTAGGAGAGGGTAGGTAAGTCAAGAAGAGCTATGTTTACCCTAATCGTAACCCGATCTGGTATTGTGAAGCTTAGATTCCCTTCGCATCCATGTGCACAAAAACAATATTACTCACAGAAATCAATAGATTGGGAATTCATATAACAATACACAACTATTTCAGATATCCTTGTATGAAGCAAGTAGAAAAAACCCAGATCACAGCATAAATAATTACACAAGTATGTTTGCAACTTAAACCAATAACACAACAACATATACTAAGTAATCAAGCTATCACAGATTCATATCACAACAATTCCAGTGGATTCAGATAAGAAACAATACTTCCGCATTCATTAATCTTTTAGATCTTCGTACAAAACCCCAAAAACCCAACCTGCGCACACAGCAGTAGGGTTTGCACACAACATGATAGAGGCCCTCCGAGCACACAACAACAAGAGTCCTTACCCGAAAACCCTGACCAGATCTATCAATTTTCACTTAGCAACAATCTCTTATCATTCTTAGCTTGTCCTACAACTAAAAAAGGTTCAACTACTTATACTATTATAGCCTATGCATCCAAT
This sequence comes from Pinus albicaulis, assembly GCA_034641835.2. Taxonomy (NCBI): domain Eukaryota; kingdom Viridiplantae; phylum Streptophyta; class Pinopsida; order Pinales; family Pinaceae; genus Pinus; species Pinus albicaulis. The sequence goes on along the minus strand of CM076584.1, from coordinate 906,501,193 downwards.
GGTAAGCAAACCATGGTTTGCGGACTCTTGGTCTACCCTTGACCCATTTACAATGCTTTAGGGGCTTTGACCCACCCCAAAACCATTGCACTATACTAAATATAATCAGAAATATAAAAAATGGACCAGTTTTGCAGCTTTGTAGGAGACCCTGTTCCAACACTGAGCGAAATCTTCAGAAGAATAGGATTTCATATTTTAGGTCCTGATCGCATGGAGAAGGGTCATGCGAGTGACTATAGCTTCTTGGTCACTCTCCTAAGCTTGGTCTACGAGTGATTAGGGTCTGCAACCTGAACTCTGAAAACCTAACTCCTAGTTGCATGGATGGAGGGTTGTCAGTGCGACTAGAAGGTTCCAGTCACATGCATGAGCCTCTATGGAAGTTAATGTGGTCGAAATCCTTTTGTTTTGTGCCTACAACTATGGCCCAAAACCCTAAATCTAAAATGTGAGCTTCAGATCCTACAATTTCACCTTAGAGCGAACTTGTTCCTCCGCAGACGAACCTCAAACCTGTGCGATCCAAAAACCAAGATAAAAGTGTGTCTCATGATAATATAAAAATTAGGTAGAGGTCACCTATATTTATAGCCTTCCAAGGGGGTCCACTTTTCTTTAGGGCCGACCTTGTCAAATATGCACATGTGAGATTTTCTTCCTAAATACACTTTCCCTAAGTCGATTTGAGTGATATTTAGGTCGATTTTGGTCCTCTCTAAAAGATAAATTCAATGCAATAATTATCTCCATCAAGTGAGATTTCCAAAGTGGAAATTGACCGTAATTGCATATTTTAACACTCCCTCTCAACTAGGGAGAATTCCATTTGCATAATCTCATGTGTATCCCCTCATAAGATCTTATCCAATCTTAAGTATCTCATCATCTCGCATCATCATCGATCATCTCAATTCATGTCTTTATTATTTATTATTATCTCTTGATTATCCCTGCTCATATGATGAACATTCTTGAATATAAAAGAAAAACAATTTTGACATCGGAGGGGAGCTCAATCTACCACTCTTTTTTCATCGTGTTTCTACCTAAAATCTCATGCGTGAGATACATATCTATGACCCCATATCAAGCAATAGGATATCAAAACACATAGGGGAGCATATATCAACCCTAGAATCACATCGGGGAGCTCAATATCAACCCAGAACTGCATAGGGGAGCCAATATCCACCCAATCTTATTTCCTATTGATATTCCCATCGATGAATCTAATAAGTCTTGTGTTAGAACACCTGCATCATAATTGACTTGGGTTGTACACCCCCAAGTGCACTCTCAACCCATTGGCAAGATAGGGAGTGGTATTCCCAACAATCCATGCTTGTGGGTATGATGTCGATTGGGGTATAATTTTCATAGACAAGATATGGGAGTATCATCTCCAACCCTATGGGTATATAGGGGATAAACATCTCCAACCCTATGGGTAAGATATAATGGTGATACCCTACTGTCCAGAGTTCCCTCAATGTTCTCAATAAACGATGCTCTTTATCATATCATTGTACTAATATCTAGTAATCATCATGTAACAATAGAAGTTGTATCATTTTTGTATAGGACATCAAATAAAATATCATGTTAGAACAAAATATACATATATATCACAAAAAGGATACCATAATCATCCTCCCTCTCAAGGAGGTAACAACCAAAAGCCTAATATTGTCTCATACATCAACACTGTCTCAATATATGAAGGTATTTTAGTCCCAACTATATATTGGATTCTATTCCAATCATATCCAAATCTTTGACATCATAACATATCCATGTCATATTCAGAAACATCTCTCCAAAACTATTCTTCATGCTACCTCATAGATAGTCATGCTAGCAATCATCGTAATCATCCTCAGTCATGCTTAAGGCTACATACTTCTCATCTCAAAATATCACGACATATATCATACTAAGCAAGTGATCGTCAATAATAATCCCAAACATTATCAGTACATCCATGTGGTCACATATAATAGGAATAATGTCAAAGATAGATAATCTCATGCAAATATCTTGAAGGGTGCTTAATGGAAACTCTATTTATGAAGCAGTTCAATCATGAGTCAAATCATATTATATGTATAACATATATTGATATGGACAGGTATTCAATCAGAACATCAATGCATCAATCAACTGTCGGTTTCCAAGTCAAGTTTCAACAATATCTCTTCACAACTTCTTGAACTTTAGACGAAGTGTCCAAGGATTTGTATTTCCACTTTCAATAGATTCACAATATATTTTCTATTCCCAACTTTAGAAATCATTCCATGATTCATTATTTAGAGCTTTAGAAGCCATCTCCCTCTTAATTTGATCATCAGAGGCTCATTATCTATCAATAGTCGATCGTCAACATATAAAACCTAAACAAAAAATCTGAAATCATACCTTGGAATACTTCTAAAGTAGAGTTTTGGATCAACACATCATCTTGGCTTTTCTAGATAACTGTTAATGCAGAAATATACAATTATCTCTGTAATCATAAAACTTTACCAAACCAATATGTTTAGTCTAACAAAAATCAATATTGTGGAATAAAATCAACTAAGTCAGCTTATCAAAGCTAGAAGCCAGATAAATACTAATATCAAAGTCATTAATATCACAATATCAGATTATTTACACTAGGTGACAGGTAGAGCTCTCATCAAATCATGACATAATCTATTGATATGCCAACTAATTGTCATAAGCAATATCAAACCAAAATTCATCCAAATTTCAAGTTATGACTTTATCTATGCCAACAAGTTGTCATTTCCCAAACAATATTAAGTCATCCTCATGATAAGAATATGATTCACTAGATGCCAATGCATACACCAAGAATAGGGTCCATCCATTCATTTTGAGATTAATTCATACTCAATCACATTTGTCAATACTTCAACCATTGTGACAAGAACAATGAGGCCAAAAAAAAAAAATTATCGAATACCAATATTAGTCACTGAAAGTCACTATGCCCATATAACATTGTTATCAAGACAATTCATCAACTATAAAATCAAATAATTATTCATCAGGTCAAATCCAAAATTTTCTATCATAGTGAGATCTTTAGTCCATAACATATTTCAATCATCAAGTCAATGTTCTAAGTCATTATCAGGCATTATGTCAAAACTTAAAACATTACTCATCTATATCAACCAAATCCTATTTATTTATTGCATCATAGACTTCAATGGTTAAATCATAATGACATATCTATATGCATATCCCGGTCATATGTAAACACAAGTTCAATCTACATATTCATATTATAGTAAACACTCAAACTTCTTTGATCATAGAAATTTCATTTGTCTACTTCATGTCTGTAGGATTGACATCCTTCAAGTGAACATATGATTTTATGCACAAAAATTCATTTGTGTCCTGTAGGAATATTCACATCCATTGGCCTTCCTTTGTGTGGTTGGGATACCACAGTCACACCCTGAGCTTACTTCAGTGTGGCTGAGAGGCTGACAATCACACCTGTAAGTCTGCTTGCATGCGACTGAGGCTTAGAGTAAGGGGGAAATCTCTTTCCTCGTATCAAATTTTTTTTGTAGATCAACCATGTCAGAAATTTGTCTATTCATGTCCATAAATCATACTTCAACAATAAATAATATATAATGAAAATGATACTGAGAGTAAGAATCTCATAGAGATATTCTCCCTTTGAATGGAAATCTACTCCAGTCATCTTTATGCATGTTATCAACCTGTTTATAATGCTATCATGAATTAACAGATCTGTTAGATCATAAAGTCAGACTATATCACATATTCATCATGGTTATATCATTTTATCATCAGTTACTTCATCATGACATCAATCTTTCATCAAGGGTTAGTGTCACATAGCTAATAGGAGTAAACTTAAAGAATCATGATCACGATATTACTTCTTTATCACATAACTCAATCCATCCAGTCAGGGCATTTAGTTTTACCATATGCCATAGTTACTAAGCATGTTAAAACATAACCATGGTCAACAAAAGATCCTGAATATCAATCTCATTGTTATGCTTCTATCATCATGGCTACCATTTTTTCCAAAAACAATATCAATAGTATCGAGTTACCATCTACTAGAATCAAGGTGCTAACCTTATTTATGGGAACAAGATATCAAAAAATGATAGATGTTAGAAAAAAATTAAGTATGCCAATATTTCAAAGATAAATATTAAGTAGCTTCATAGAATTAAGAAGTTCATTATGACTAAAAGGTAAGATACCTGTTCAATACCAAGTGCATCATTTCATCATAAGAAACATGAATCCAAATCACTTTCATATGCATGACCCTTTTGTGAAGGATACATTGTCATCATACCTTAGGGCTTACCTTGCCATTCAATATTACAACTGAAACATAACATTGAAACGATATACCATGCATACCTTGTAGTATTTAAATACTTGCACACCTTCTTATTTTACATATGCACCTTGTAGCACATTGTTACCCTCTCTTCAGGTGCCTCTTTACCTTTCCCAATGCTAGTTCTTCTTTTCCTACACTAGCCATGATCCTCAAGGAGGATACACTTATCATCAATCATAAAAATGTTAGAAGCATCCAAATACTCATATATACATACAAGAAGCATAAGTAATAATAAAATCTATAAGTATAAACAAAATTAAAGACATATAGCAACATCATAAATAAAAAATACTTATCGTCAATGAGAGGTGATCATCTCCCTCTTGAACCAGCCTTCAAGATCGATCATTTTCCATTGTACACATAACAATGTTTCCTTCACTATTTCAACAAATGCTATCAACAACCAAACCTAATACATATTATCCCATCTAGGGCTTCATCAAATTCATCACAAGTGCTTTAGCATATTTACTTTGACCATGCTAAGGTTTCTCTCAAACCCTAACCTCATAACATCCATCAAACCCTAGTACAAAAATTGCTTAGGGTTTCCTTCAAACCCTATAATTATTTTAGGTCTACTCTATCCTCTCTTGCTTTCATCAATGGTGTCATCACAAGGGTGATATTCATGATTTTTCTTCAACCCAACTCTGATACCATGTTAATATTTCTAAGGTATACATTGTTATTTTCTTTGATAATTGTATTTCTTAAATAAATCATTAAGTTCATGCAATAAAATCATAAAATTATTTATATTTACATTATTATTCAACAACATATGAAACTATGTAGAAAGAACAATATCATCATCATCATCAATACAATGGAAAATAAAGGAACAATAAAAGAAAAACATTCATACACAGATAAACCAATATTGGTTGGAGACTGTTGAGCCTCAAGGCTATCTCTATTTTGACATCCATTTCATTACTTTTCCTTCCTTTTTGACAAAATCCACAAGCTAAATCAATGTTGGTTTCCAAATTTTCAGTCTGGAAAAGTATTTAAATGATCTCTCTTTTATATTTTAATTTTTTATTATTATTTGAATACAATTTGTATTTAGCTACAGAATTCATGCAATTCTATAGCTAATCTCCATTTCTGTAGCTACCGACATTGTTTAACAGGTTTCGAAGAAGGAATACAAGAGCGAAGTACATGGGTAGTTTGGAAATGATCCACTCATGTATTTTATCCTACTTACCTGTCCAGGATCAAGAAGGATAACGCCTAAAATCATGGTCAAATGGTTAGTCAAAGCAGAGGGCCGAGACAAACGAGCGAGAAGTTTAAAGCTTCACGATTTTCTCTCCACGTAGAAAATTGTGAAATCTATGGAGATCATATTTTTGTTTAGAATTCTATTCCTAGTTTAATTAGTATTTTAGGTGAGATCACCTCAAACAGTCAGTTCAAATATTTTATAAATACCTGGCTATATAAACCAGGAACAAGCTTGATTTTTTATTATAATATTGTTATACATTGAAACTCTGTTTTTATCAATCCATGAAGAAGGAATTTTCAGAATCACTGATGTGAATTATTTTCAAGTGAATTTAGAACCATTCTGTTGTGGAGGGCCCTTGCACAGAAGAGGTCTAGTAATTTAATATTTTGATATTTCGTAGTTTAATTCTTCATGCTTTTTGCATAGTTAATTGCTGTGTTTTTCGCATAAGTTGAATGGTCTGTTTTATTTTCCTTACTTACCATATTAATAGCATAACTTTGATAGCATTTGCATCTCGTAGAATAAAACCTTTCTTGGATTCTCTGTCACAGTAGATACATGCTTTGTTTTTCGTTTCATAGATTAGATATTCATTCTAGTTTTGCACAGTAGATACATGCTTCGTTTTTCATTTCATAGATTAGATATCCATTCTAGTTTTGCACAGTAGGTACATACTGTGTTTTATTTCCTCATTTCAAAATTTTTTTACATTTACTTAGCATAATTACTTAGATTTAATACTTTTGGTTTGATATTTCTATTTGTAGAACTTAGTTAAGATTAAAATAGATGCCCTGATTTATCATTAAACAGAATTAGAGTTGCTTCAAATAGATACTCTTTTTTCATAGAATTAATTCATATAGATATTTCATTTGGTAGATTAAATATAGTTTTAATATATATTTAGCTACATTTAGATATAGTTTGATTAATGTCTTGTTTAGATTGAGAGATGATTTAATTAGATGTTTTTCTCCTTAATTAAATAGATTTAGAAGTAATTTAGATAGATGTTTTAGAGATAACGTTATCATAGTTGCCGACATAGATTGGCTTGACATAGCTTAAGAATTATTACTTAGATTGATTTCTTTTATGCAATATAAATTTATCATAGATTAATTTTATTTCTTAGATAAACATTTCCTTTTCTTCCTTCTTGCAATATTTATCTTTCATTCATCAGAATATCTTCTTTAAGAGTAATACATAGATTAAATTCCTTTCTTAGATTAATATTAAACATTTCCTCTTCTTCCTTCTTAATTTTTTTTTTTCAAGCATTAAAATTCTTCTTTAGGTGTAGTTACTTTCTTTCCTTCTCATAAAAACTACAAAACATACAAAAAAATATTAAAATCTCTTATTGTTTCTAGTTTCCTTGAAGTTAAACATCCATCTTTAGATAAGTTAAAAATAGAATTCTCATCAAAGTTTTGATAGTTAAATTTAGATTCCATCTTACAAACCATTTCTTATTTTCTCAAATTCATTTAGACACTTAGATAAATACAAAATCCTAAAAACAACATATAAAATCATTACAACGAGTTAAGTAAGAAAATGCTTCTCGCATATATAGTGCACCTGCACTTCATAAGATTACTAACTCTGGTCGATAATTTATGATAGAAAATTAAGACATTAAATTGAATAAACATTTTGGAATTGTTTCTAGGGAAGTGTAGTTAGGAGCCTTATCTCTTAAATCTAAAAAAATACACACAACAAAAACATAAAAAAATGACATGTGTAGAGAATGAGATTCTAGGGGTAGATTTGCAGCTAGTGGTAGAAGTTTGATCCCAACAACACCACTCACTCCACCAAGTCCTCGTAGTGCCACACCATCAAATCAAACTTGTATTCCATTCGTAGTAGTAAGACATAGACTTCCTGAAGTCTTAAGATCGGAAATTTAGCCTAGAGACTCTCCAAATTCATCAACTAAAGCAGTTCTAGAAGAAGAAGACCCTAGATCCTCAACAGAAGGAGTGGTCTTTTTAACCTCTATTAGAGAAAAAATATTAGCCCAAGAGCTAGAAATCCCTAGTGGAGAAGAGGAAGAAGTATTCTTCAATATACCATTGATAGAATAACTAGAAGAATCAAAAGAGGAACAAATCATTCCAAATTTAGAAACATATATCACTTCTGAGGAATCTACAATGGCTGGAGAAGGGGAAGGAGAAGTACACAATCTAAATGATGAAAAATTAAGACTAGGAGGAGGTATACCTAGGATTGGAGGAGGGGGAAGAGGTGGAGGACAAGGAGGTGCATGAGATGGGGGGCATGGAAGAGGAAGAGGAAGAGATGGAGAAAATAGAGAAGACCCCGTTGGATTTCCTATATTATATGAGGATACAATCTCCACAATGAAAAATATCTCACCCTTCATCCTTCCCAATTTTCATGGATTAAGGAGTGAAGATCCTAAAACATTTCTTTTTGAATTTCAGGTTTAATGTAGATCATATAACTACTTAATCGATTCTCAAAAGTTGAAATTTTTTCTTGCAACTCTTAAGGATGCATCATTAAAATGGTTCATGGGCTTAATAACACATTCTATTAGTACATGGGAATAAATGAAAAGTGAATTCTTACAAAAATACAAGGATTATTGCACACCTCATAATCAGAAATATGAAGTTTTTAATATGATTCAAAGAGAGGATGAAAACTTAGAGGACCTAATTGAAAGATTCAGTTACAATCTAAAAATATCTAAGATAGAAAATTTGGATGAGGATACTTTAAAAGCTCTCTTGTTGAAAGGCATTAGAGATGAATGGATAGATGTTCTTAATATGATGGGAAAGAGAGACATCTCTAAACTATCATTATCTGATATCTCTGAATTATGCATACATATTTGAAGAGGGAAGTCAAGAATTGGGAGAAGTCCAAAAGATATTATTCCTTCTGGAGTGAATGAATCTATAGCTGGAACAAAAATTAGGGTAGAAATAAGAAATTTGATTGATGAATTTAAAACAGATATTTTAGGGAGCCTTAGTGAACAAATAGACACCTTAAAATTATAAAATAAGAAAAGAGCAGGAAGTGATGCCTTATCTATATTTTGTCCTAAATGTAGAAAGAAACATGCCATAAGAGAATGTCCTCTTGATTTAAAAATCATAGAGACCTGTGTCATATGCACAGAAAATCATGAAACAAAGAAATTTCCTTCTATACCAGGTCTTAAGGTTGTTTTCCAATAGGAAATAGTCCCACATCTAGTATATCCTCTTTGTTTTATTTCTAGAAGACCATGGAAAGGGCCACAAACTCAAGGTTTTAACACTCGGATGTATACTCAGCCCCCACAAAATAACTAGATTTCATCAATGCCATGGCATCAACCTTGGCCTCAACCTCAACCTTGGACACAAGCTATGAAAAATCCTTATGGTAGATATTTTCGATACCACCAATATCCACAATCTTATTCGAGTTATCCTCCACAACATTTTCCTCAAACTAGTCAACAACCTCAATTTCCAAATCATAATCCACAACTTTCATTGACATTTCCACAAAGGCCAAACCAACTACCTACTCAACCACTTCCAAACCCAAACAATAAAATGCACAACCTATTTATAACATGGAGGGACAAAATTTTCAAACTTATATGATAACCCCATTATATCTTAACAATGCTCAACTTAGGTATGGTAGGATAATAGAAAATAAAAAACCCTCTGTTGTTATTCAGGAAAAAGTTGATCACCTTGATGAGGAAATCTATCTTCATCAATATAAAAAAACTTCAAAATAAAAATAATCATTTAGGAGAAGGGAATTGTCTTCATCAAAATAAAAAATAAAAAATAAAACACAAGAAAATCCAATAAACTCAACTCGTATCATAGAGAAACACTCAATATCTATATCTAAACCTCCTTTTCCTAAAATATTACAAATTGATAGAGGGGTAGAAAAAAAAACCATGTTTCCTAACTATGATATATTAGATGAATTGAAGAATTTTTGTATCAAAATTCCATTATTACAAGCTAGTAAGGAAATTCCAATCCTTGAAAAAACAATAAGAGAGTTGAGTATAAATAAATCTGGAAGAAAAACAAAGGAAGTAAAAAGAATACAATTAGTGGGAAAAATTGCAGATATCATGATGTGGAAAACAACCATACCGAAATATTTGGATCTAGGAAGTCCCATTGTAAAAACACACATTAATGGTATTGAGATCCCAAATACATTGATCGACTTAGAAGCAACCATAAACATCATGAGTAAAAAAACCATGGAACAGCTAAAACTTCCAAATCTTCAATATACACCAACATTACTACAACTAGCAGACATATCAGTAATCAAACCTGATGGTGTATTAGAATACATTTATGTATCCTTATATTCTTGGGAATATCCAGTTGACTTTATGATATTAACTCCTAAGAATAACTTAGGAGGAATTCCATTGATATTAGGAAGGCCTTGGTTAGCTACATTTGATGCTTTCATTAGTTGTAGATCTGGTGATATGTTTATCTCAGATGGAAGTTCAAAAAATAAATTCACTTTATATCCTCTAGCAAAAGAAATGATAGAAGTATAAAACGAAGAATGGATGGCTGATGACAATGGCATACAACCTATTTTTACTATCTCACACATTAGTGAAGAAATTCAAACTCTAAATTCAATAGAAAATCATGAATCATCTTCACAGTGTGAGAATAGTCAAAATTTTCAAGAAAAATGTAATATTTAATACTTATCATCCAGAAAAAGGTCTTTATATTCTATGGAAGAATTTGGAAATTCTTCAATTGAAATATTTCTAGGTAAAACTTTAAACATAAACAAGAACCTAGAATAATTTCAAAAAGAAGAGTTAATAAAAACATTGCAAAAACATTCTTTTGCATATGCATAGGAATACACTGACATGAAAGGAATCAATCCTAAAACTTGCATACATCATATTTATATTGAGGAAAATTCTATACCAATTAGACAACCTCAAAGAAGAATGAATCCAAATCTTAGGGAAATTGTAAAGAAAGAACTACAAAAACTACTGAATGTAAACTCTATTTATCCAATATCAGAAAAACAGTGGGTTTCACCTTTAGTAATTGTCCCTAAAAAGGATGGAAAATGGAGGGTGTGTATTGATTATAGGGAGTTGAATAAAGATACTTTAAAAGATAATTTTCCATTACCTTTCATAGAACAAGTTTTAGATACATTAGTAGGGAAGAAATATTTTTCATTCTTGGACGATTTTAGTGGGTATAATCAAATTCAGGTAGCACCCGAAGACCAAGATAAAACCACATTTACATGTCCCTGAGGAAATTATGCTTACCAAATACTTCGTTTTGGATTATGCAATGCACCTACAACATTCCAAATAGCAGTATTAGGTATTTTCTCTAATTTAATACATGATTGTGTGGAAGTGTATATGGATGAATTTATAGTCTATGAAAATTTTTGTGAAGAAGCCCTTGAAAATTTGGAAAAATTTCTCATAAGATGTGAGGAAGCAGATATCTCATTAAGTCATGATTTTTTTTTTATGATGTTTACTGAAGGAATTGTTTTAGGACACCATATTTCAGAGAATGGAATTAAGGTGGACTCATCTAAAGTTGAAGTTATTGCCAAATTAGCAATCCCAAATTGTCAAAAATATGTTAGGAGTTTTATTGGTTTTACAGGATACTATAGAAGATTCATAGAAAACTTCACAAAAATTGCATCCCCACTCTTCAAATTTCTCACTAAGTATTGTGAATTTAGCTGGAACCCTGAGTGCCAAAAGGAATTTGAAACTTTGAAAGCAAAGATATCTAAAGCACCCATTTTAAGAGGACCAAATTGGAAATTACCTTTTCATATCTCAACTGATGCTTCAGATACAACTTTGGGAGATGTAATAGGACAAAAATATTTGACCCCTTATGCCATCTACTATACAAGTAAGAATTTGATTCCTGCTGAGTTAAATTATAGTGTTACAGAAAAAGATTTTCTAGTTGTTGTCCACGATACTAACAAGTTTAGACATTACATCACTTTCTATGAAACCTTCATTCATACAGATCATTCTGCCATTAGATATATAATGAATAAATATATCACCAATGGAAGAATCACAAGATGGTTGCTAATATTGCAAGAATTTAATATCACCATTTTAGATCAACCTCAAAAACAAAATACGGTTGCTGAATTTTTGTCTAGAATTCAAAATGATAATAATGATACACTAGTAGAAGATAGTTTTCCTGATGAATATATTTTTGTAATATCTACTAAATATCCATGGTTTTCAGACATTTCCAATTACTTAGCCACACGAAAACTACCATCATACATGTTTCCTAGAGAAAAGAGAAGGATAATTCAAATGAGTGCATCATATTCATGGGTAAATTATGAATTGTACAAGATAAGTCCAGATCTCATTATTAGAATATTTGTACGAGAAGATGAAATACCTGAAATACTGAAAGCATGACATGATGAGCCATGTGGAGGACACTTTGCTGATAAAAGAACTGCCTACACAATCCTTCTTTTAGGATATTATTGGCCTTCCATTTTCAAGGATGCCAAGGAATATGTTAAAATATGTAACAATTTTCAAAGAATGGGGAAACCTGTTCCTTCAGATGAAATTCCCTTACAACCACAGGTATTCATCGAACCCTTTGAAAAATGGGCTCTAGATTTTGTTGGACCAATCAAACCTCCATCAAGACAAAAGAGTTATATTATTGTATGAAATGATTATGTCACTAAATGGGTAGAAGCTAAAGAAATTTCTTTTGCTAATGAAAATGTTGTAGTTTCATTTCTTTTTGAGGATATTTTTACTCATTTTGGTGTCCCAAGGGATATTGTTACAAATTAGGGAACTTAGTTTACATCCAGAATGGTGCAAAAGATCGTGTAAGAGTAAAAAATCAAGAATAGGAAGTCTAATCCATACCATCCACAGGAAAATGGACAAGTGGAGTCTAATGATAAAATGATTGAAGCAATACTCACAAAGACTGTACATTTACAAAAAAATGATTGGGCAGAAAGGCTTCCTGAAGCTTTATGGGCATACTAGACTATATGGAGAAATAAAACAGGACATACTCCCTATGAACTTGTTTATTGGAAGAAAGTCTTGTTTCCAATAGAGTTCCAAATCAGAACCTTCAAAACAGTAGTCAAATTGGGACTTGACTTTTCAGAAGCACAGAAGCATGGAGTGGAACAACTCAATGAGCTTGATGGAATAAGACAAGATGTAATTCAAAAGTCCACCCTAATTCAACAACAAATATTCAGATGGCATGAAAAATACATTAAATAAAGAAAATTCTAAGAAGGATATTGGGCACTTCTGTTTGACTCAAATGTCAAAGACTTCCAAGGAAAATTTCAAACTCATTGGCTTGGGACTTATGATATTGAGAGAGTCTTTGATAATGAAGTAGTCATGATTAGAACTATTGATGAGGAAAATGTTCATCTCCTTGTAAATGGACATCGACTAAAGGTTTACCATAAGCCACTAACAAAAGAGGAGTTTGTCAATATTTTTCAATTTAATGTTGATATGAAGTTGGTGAAGAAGAATCTTTTTTATTCCCCAACTTCGTCTTATTTTTGTTTATTTTTATCTAAAACAAGAAAAAAGAAAAGAAATAATATATATATATATATATATATATATATATATATATATATATATATATATATATATATATATATAATTCAAAAAAAATAAAAATAAATAAATAAGCTGTATAGGTATGAAAACCAATCATTGATTGGCATTCTTATACAGAAAATATAAGGTGAAAATCAGAGTTTGTTTCTGACATCTTAAATTTTCTTCATTCCAATTCTAAAAATCCCAAATTTTTTGCATTTCCCTTTCTTTTTCAGAAAAATAAAGTTTAGCTACATAATTTTGAATTTTCTGCAGCTCTCATAAAATTCTGCAGCTCTTATACACTTATGCAGCCTAGATGAACAAGACTTTTTGACAAAAGTAGTTGAAGAATAAATTGAAGATCATACTGAAGAATGTACTAAAGAACGCCTAAGGAAACAAGACAAAGAAGAAACAATTAAGGTTAGTTATATCCAAGGTATGCAAATACACAATTTTGTTTAAATAATAAGGTTCAAAACATTGATATATATGAATTAGATGATCATATACTGCTAGCTCAAATTTCATCATTAAAAATATTGAGTGTGTCAAATCGAGATCTAATCTCATGATTCGCCACTAAACCCTCATCATGATCTCCTCAACGATCAAATCTGATTTCATTCATTAATGACTTAAATGGTCATGTCCCATTCCAAAACCTCACTCATGCTCCTAAAAGCTCACTCATTCACTTGTTTACCTGTACCTCTCTATGGTTTCACAACATAACTCATCCACGTTTTCAAGCTCATATTGAAACCCCCAATTCACCCAGTCAAAAGAGGTAGTATTTGGAGGTAAAACTCTCGGCAAGATATGGGTCTGATTATGAGAACAGAGCCCATGGGAAAGAAATTCATGGAGGGATATCTGCAATGAAAGGAAATATTGTAGAAATCACATTGGCTTAACTTCGTGGAGAAATTCGATGGGTTTCACAAGGAAGTCACGAAATCTTTTGCTAGGGCTTTTGACGGGGTAAAAGTTGAAATCAGTGACATCAAATTTTTAGTCACAGAATCCTTCATGATAGAATATATCGGACTTCCAAAGATAGGAGAGAGATGGTTCAAGAACAGAGGAATCAGTGGAGAAGAATGGAAATCCTTCTTGAAAAACCCAGGTATAGACACTAGTATTTAAAAAAAGGGAATTCCTAGCACAACTCTTAAAGGTTAATGGAGAAACATGTTGTTGATAATTCATAAATTTATTACCTATGAAGGAAGGTTTGGTTGTATGTTCTTCTATCATGCTAGGTTATTAATTATTTTTCTAGAAGATAAAGAGATAAACCTTCCATAATTTTTACTGAATAGCTTAAAGAAGATGGAAAGGATGGTTCAAAAGAGGATTAAACTCATAGATAATAAAATGTATCATCATGGATTGATAAAATTTATTATTGATTTTCATTTAAAAATCCTAGGAGATACTTGGGAATATTTCTTATTCGGAAATCATTTCTAAGAAAGAGAACAAGAGAAACCTAGTGATAACAAAGGAAAAAGAGGCAGAAAGAGAAAAGTTGAGAACCTTGTTATGGATGAACAACCATCTCAAGCACAGTCAAAAGGTGAAGTTACTATTGCACAAATATTTGGGAAAGTCAAGAAAAAAATTGATAAAAAGAAAGAAGGCAACATGGAGGGAAAACGAAAAGTCATAAACACAAAGAAATAAAAGACTGAAAATCCTCCACATCCAGTAAGAAGAAGTTAGAGACTTATAAAAATAGCCAAAAAACCACTTCCATAAGTAAAAAAAGTTGTTGATTTGGAAGAAAAGCTTGAGGTGCCATAACCTATTATTTATTCTTCCACACAAGATCCAAGCAGAAGAACTATAGAAATTGATCTAGTTCAACAAGAAATATATGATTACATTGAGTCTTTAGAAAGAATAAATGCAGGAAAGACATCCAATCCTAAGGAACAACCTTCTAGTCCACAAGAACCTCTAGTAAATACTTTCAAACAAGAAAATTTTGAAGTAGAGACACTAAATATGCATATTAAGCAGGAAAATGAAGCTCTAAAAATGCAGAATCAAATTGAGAAAACCATCAATGATAATACTTTTCTACAATTAGAATTTATGGTTCAAAAAGAACAAGAAGTTGAAAAGGAAGAATAGATATATGAAGAGACAAGTCAAAAATTTGAAGTAAAAATTTTTGATGAGGAAACCAAGGGTAGCAAAAAGGATATAAAGTTAGATGTCTTGGTAGAAGTATCGTATCATATGTAGTGATAAGGTGAAGACTCACAATTTTGAAATTGCATGAGGACATGCAATGGTCTCTTAGTGGGGGTATGTTGAGCCTCAATATTGTCTCTATTTTGACATCCATTTCATTACTTTTCCTTCCTTTTTGAAAAAATACATAAGCTCAATCAGTGTTGGTTTACACATTTTTAGTCTAGAAAGGTATTTAAATGATCTTTGTTTTATATTTTAAATGTTTCTTATTATTGAATAAAATGTGTATTTATCTATAGAATTCATGCAATTTTGTTGCTAATCTCTGTTTCTACAGCTACTGACATTGTTTAATAGGTTCCGAGGAAGAAATAGAGGATCGAAGTACATGGGAAGTTTGGAAATGATCCACTCATTTATTTTATCCTACTTACATGTCCAATATCATGAAGGATAGCGCTTAAAATTAGGGTCAAAGGGTCAGTCAAAGGAGAGGGTCGAGATAAGTGAGCGAGAAGTTGAAAGCTTCACGATTTTCTCTCCACATAGAAGATCATGAAAGATATGGAGATCACATTTTTGTTTATAATTATATTCCTATTTTAATTAGTCTTTTAGGTGATATCACCTGAAACCGTCAATTCGACTCTGTTATAAATACCGGGCTATATAAACCAAGAACATGCTTGATTTTTTTATTATAATATTGTTATACATTGAAACTCAATTTTTATCAATCCATGAAGAAGGCGTGTTCAGAATCACTGATGCGTAATTAGTTGCAAGTTAATTTAGAACCATTCTGTTGTGGAGGGCCCTTGCACAGAAGAGGTTTATTAGTTTAATCTTTTGATATTTCGTAGTTTAATTACTCATGATTTTCGCATAGTTAGTTGCTTTGTTTGCTTTCCTTTCCTTAACATATTAATAACATAACTTTTATATCTTTTGCATATCATAGACTAAAACCTTTATTTCATTCACTTGAACAATAGATACATGCTTTGTTTTTCGTTTCATAGATTAGATATGCATTCTAGTTTTGCACAGTAGGTACATACTATGTTTTCTTTCCTCATTTCAAAAAGCTTTTACATTTACTTTGCATAATTACTTAGATTTAATACTGTTGGTTTGATGTTTCTATTTGCAGAACTTAGTTAAGATTAAAATAGATGCTCTGCTTTATTATTAAATAGAATTAGAGTTGCTTCAAATAGATACTCTCTTTTCATAGAATTAATTCAGATAGATATTTCATTTGGTATATTAAAGATAGTTTTAATATATATTTAGCTAGATTTAGATATATTTGGATTAATGTATTGTTTAGACCGAGAGATGATTTAATTAGATGTTTTTCTCTTTAATTAAATAGATTTAGAAGTAATTTAGACAGATGTTTTAGAGATAACCTTATCATAGTTTTCGGACATAGATTGATTTGACATAGCTTAATATTTATCACTTAGATTGATTTCTTTTTATGCAATATAAATTTACCATAGATCAATTTTCTTTCTTAGATAAACATTTAATTTTCTTCCTTCTTGTAAGTTTTATCTTTCAGTCATTAGAATATCTTCTGTAGGAGTAATCTATAGACTAAATTCCTTTCTTAGATTAATATCAAACATCTCCTTTTCTTCCTTCTTAGTTTTATTTTTTTCAAGCATTAAAATTCTTCTTTAGGTGTAGTTACTTTCTTGTCTTCTCATAAAAACTACAAAACATACAAAAAAGATTAAAATCTCTTCTCGTTTCTAGTTTCCTTGAAGTTAATCGTTCATCTTTAGATAAGTTAAAAATAGAATTATCATCAAAATTTTGATAGTTAAATTTAGATTCCATCTTACAAACCATTTCTTAGTTTCTCAAATTCATTTAGACACTCAAGATAAACACAAAATCCTAAAAACAAAATATAAAATTATTACAACGAATTAAGTAAGAAAATTCTTCTAGCATATATAGTGCACCTGCACTTCATAAGATTACTAACTCTGGTCGTTAATTTATGATAGTAATTTAAGACATTAAATTTACTAATTAGAGACTAGGGCAAAACCCACTATGGGGAAACCATTTCAAATTCTTCTTCTTATTATATCATCATCAATTGATTCAACAAAAAAGAGTACAATGATCCATATCTTCATCTATACAACTATTCATAAAAAATACACAATATCTATGAAATGAACCCAACAATGCTTACACCCAAGATCCTGATTATGGATCCTATAATGTAATGTCAATGTCTGCGGTCAACTGCCGAACTCTACGGTCACTGTGAAAAAGCTTCAGAATATTGATATTTAATATTTTAGGTCTGGTCGCATGGAGGGGGAGTCATGTGAGCGACTATAGCTTCCTGGTTGCTCTCGTAAGCCTAGTCTACAAGTGACTAGGGTCTGCAATCATTATTCTGAAACACTAACTCCCAGTCGCATGGATGGAGGGTTGTATGTTTGGCTGGAAGGCTCCAGTTGCATGCATGAGCCTCTATGGGAGAAACTGTGGTAGAAACCCTTCTATTTTGTGCCTACGACCATGGCCCAAAACCCTAGATCTGAAATACGAGCTTTGAACCCTACAATTTCACCTCAGAGCGAACTTGTTCCTCCACGAATGAGCCTCAAACCTGTACAAGTAAAAACCAAGATAGAAGAGTTTCTCATGATAATATCCAAATGAGGTAGAGGTCACTTGTATTTATAGCCTTCCAAGGGGGTCCACTTTTCTTTAGGGCCAACCTTGTAACATGTGGGATTTTCTTCCTAAATACACTTTCCCTTATCTGATTTGAGTGATCTTTAGGTCGATTTTGGTCCTCTCGAAAATAAAAATTCAATGAAATCATTATCTCCATCAAGTAAGCTATAAAAATTTGAATTTGACCATATTTTAATATTTTAAAAATATGATGGAGATGATAAATGACCTCTAGAGGAACTAGGGGAAACAAAAAATCGAAATCGAAGGTCTAAAAATGGAGATATAAATTTATTTGTATGCTGGTGGATTTCATAAGGAAAATTTCAGGTCATCTAGAGTTAGTTTATACCTCTTAGAAAATCCGTTGGAGCCCAAAGGAAGTGTATAAATAAAATAATACTTAGAGGCTATTTGGCACATCCAGTGAGCAACATTTGATTGGGTTGCAGATCAGAGGAAAAATCCAAACAAAGGAGAAGAAGGCTAGCAAGGCTTTATGATTTTTTTGGAGGCTGAGAAATATTTGGGAGGAGGCCGATTTGTTCGATGAAGTATGGGTTGGTTTTTGCATGAGGTTAAGCTGTGTTTTCCTCTATTTTGGTAGGCCGCATCGTTCTATTTGATTGGAAGAATGTCTTGGTCATCTTGGTCATCATTTAGGTTATCCTTCCATATAGTGTCATCATAAGGTGATATGGTCAAATATCATGTAAATAGGTCATGTCATCATCAAAGTCACCATTAGAGGGAGTAGTAATATGGAAAAGTGTTCAATAATGATCTTTAAAGTGCATTTTTATCTTTAATAAGATGCAAATATATGTAATGAGGTTTGAAAGCTGCAGTACACAAAGTAATTAAGTCATTTTGTGAAAAGACAAGGTGGGGCCACATCACCACCAAAGAGAAAAATCGACCTCTAGTCATTAAAAATACCAAAAAATCAAATAATTTTCTCATTTAACCCTCCCGAGGAATCATTCTATTAGCAAGGAGAATTATAGCCCTTAGAGAAACCAAATTTCACCTTGAAAAGTTGAATTTTCTTGCTGCGCTGCACTTTTCTCAGATTTTCTATGTTTTTCTCCAGGAAGCACATTCTCTTTTCTCAAGTGGTTAATTCATCAGATATATGTTATAACTCATAAAAATCAAGTAATTGGGTCCCTCATCTACCTCTCTTCAGCTTCATTTCATGCTTGTAAGATTAGAAAGTCACCCTCTCCTAGGGTTTGCTGTGTTTTTGGTCACATAGTTTCTTTGGTACATTTGTTGTCAAAAAACCTGAAATTCATGCTCATACACCTTCCCTCACCTTCCATACACATCCCTTGAAATTCCCCCTCACCTATTTCCCTCATTTCCCTAAAAACCCTAGCTTACACTGCACTTTCCTAGGCTAGGACTATGTTTTTCCCTTTTGTACCCCTTCCCCCCATTCATTTCATAAAATTCCACTTCCCCACACTCCCTAACATATATCCCTAACCCCATTAAATTTCTCAAGAATTTAGACACCCTCAAACCCCTTCATATCCCTCCATTCGTAAAACTGCCCAAAATCCCTTGTTTTCCTAAACTAAACCCTAATTTCCTTTCTTAGTGAGCTAGGGTTTCACATGGATTCAAAGACCACTGACCAGAGGAAGCATAAAGGAGGTTAGATAATTATATATGAACCCACCCTAGTATAGGATATCATGGCTTCACCATTTCTCAAGAAGTCATTCCAAGATGCAGGTTGCCTTTCTTTTTGCCAAAATATTGAAGAACTTGGTTTTAGTGATAAAATTACAAGAGCCTTTGCTACTAGTATAAGGAGGGATAAGGTAACTATTGCAGGGGTTGTGTTTACTATTTAAGAAGAGGCCATTTCCATAGCCACTGGGATCCCAAATCATGGAGAGCTCTGGTTCGAAAGGAGAGACCTAGATATTGAAAATTACAAGATGTTTTTGAAGCCTCCTTACAAAGTTGCTCCAAAGCACATTTTTCCTTTCAGGAACTAGATTGATAAGTATTCCCCTCTCATTAAGATGATAATGAAATATGTTACATGTGAGGGTAGGTTTTCAAGGACATATCAGTACAATGTTATATTACTGATGCATTTCACCGGTGTTAAAGCTCTTAACCTACCTCACTACCTTTACAAAATATTCGTCAAAAATGGCAGCAAAAGTACATAACAAAGGGAAAAATCATCATGCAAGCTTGTTCCATCATGGCCTGGTGAAAATAATTGTTTGTAATCAACTTACATGGGTGAAATTGTCTTGGGATGGGTTCATGAATTTAACCTCTCTTTTACCTACTCCATTTCAATCAAGCAGCTAGTCTACACCATTGACTTCACCAAGACAAAAAGAAGTGGGTTCCATAAGAAAACCTACAACAAGAACACCTAGGGCTTAGGTGAATAAAAAATATACTAGATGAAAGAGGTTGATGTTTTCTCCTGGCAGTGTGGAAAGGGATCAACCTACATCAGTGGAAAAATAAACATCAACATATCAACATGAGGCCGCACCATTTCAAGAGGAAGAACATGTAAATTTTGACACTGACATGGCAGACATAGAGATGCATGAGGAGGAAAAGTAACCTAAGAAAATAATCAAATAGAAGGAAGCTTATATCAGGGATACAAAGGACAAATTATCAAAGGAAAACTTCATGATCACATTTCTTTCACAGGAGAACAAGAAGCTCCAAGTAAAACAAATCTTGCTTAGTAAACCCAAGGCATATTTGGAGAAGGATGGTGGAAAAGTTAAGTCAGTGATTGATTTTTATGATATTGAGGATTATGAAGAGAAAATAAAGCCAAGGAGGCCAAGAAAAATAGGTCTTAAGAGGTAGCAAGAGCAAGAAATTGAACCATCTCCATCACTAGGTCAAGAGGACTTTGATGATTTGGTTGGAGTAGAAATTGAGCAAGATAAGGAATTTTGGCTTGACAAGGTGATTTTTCACTTAGAGAAGCTTTTTGAGAAGGCTAAAAGGAAAAATAAGCTCAAAAGGCACATGGCCATGAACTATTGCACCATAAACATGATTTCTCAAATCAGGATCAAGCTTTTGAAGAAGAAATTGAGGAAAACCCTAATTAGGAAAAAGAAGAAGGAAAAATTTGATTTGTTGGTTGAGGCATCTCTCACTGCCTAACACATCATATTATAACTTCAAGGGGAAATTTTGGACCATTTTTGAGCAAATTTTTGAAATTTTTGAAATTTTTGTGGTTTTTGGCTAAAATGGGAAAATCATTATAGCTAAAAGCGGAGTGCCTTGGTGCTGCGTTTTTCCCTCAAAGCTCCAAATCACCAAAAATCTACATCCATGGATAGCTTATGACCTGAATATTTTATCTATCAGGTTTTTGTGCCATGTTAACATTCTGTTTGGGAGAAAAGTGAAAAAAAAATGCTAAAAAACCACTTTCTGCCACCTTTTTCACCCAAGTGCTGCGCTTTTGGAGTAACCTTGGGAGATTCCATTTTTCTTAGACTTGGAGAGGCCATTTTGATTTATTAAGGACTCTATGGATAACTAGACATCCTAATATTTCCAATGGTACCTTCAGATCAATATTTGGAGCACAGGAAGTCAGTTAACATTTCCCTGCAATATGGCGTTGCACTTTTTCCTGATGGTGCTGCGCTTTTCCCTGTAGGTAAATTTTTTGAGTTTATTCAGTAAAATTTAGTTTCTCATGATGCAATTTCTCTTGTTTTGAGTTTACATGATGTATATTAATGCAATTATTCTTGTAAATGTTATTTTGATGTAATTATGAGGATCATTAATGATGAAAAGGTTAGTCAAAGGCTAAAAGGAGGGTTTGTTTTAACCTCCCTAGTCTTAGGTTTGGTTGGAGAAATTTGTGAGAAATGTTCCTATATTGATGGATTAGACCCATGAGAGAGGATTATGAAGAAACAAATATAACAACTCCAACAAGTTTACTCAAGTTCACCATCACTGGTAAGATCTATTTCACTTCCTATTGAATTGACTACTCTACAAGATTTACCTTTCGACATCGAGTTTGAGCTTTCATTATTCAGAACTAAATCTGAAACTTCAATTTTTGAAATAATATATGATTCTATAAAAATTTAATTGATTCCAACAACGTTAGAGTCTACATCTGAAACTGATAGGAATATTTGGTCATAATTCCACAAGCTTAAAAAATTAGCCAATAACTTGCAGTACACCTCCGAGAAAGCCTATATTAATTATCATCAAGGAAGCTTGTTTTCTACCTCACCCTTACCTTAATCATCTCATTCAACTATCACAACATATTCCACACCTTATTCATCACTTCCACTAAAAACACCCCCTCAAACAACACCTCCTATTGTTACTCCTGCACAACCATCTACAACATTCATGGCGAGATTTGGCCCTTTAATCTTACCTACCCAAATCACTGCTTTTCCTCAAGGGCATGGTCAAATACTCCCCTTGTTTGATGGGACAACATAGGTTACAACCCTTCAACATATGGTGAAGGTTACTAATTTCATCAATCTTGAATAGATCGACAACGATGATGCAAAGATGAGGGTAATTGCCCAAATGTTTTTAGGAGATGTGAAGACATGGTTTCGTAATCTAACTCCAAATTCAGTTGCAAATCCATAGCAGCTGAATGATTTTTTTTAATACAAATGGGAAGAAAAGAAGAATCCACTTAAGATTCTTGCTGAATATGATTCTTTGAGAAGACATCCCAATGATTCCGTGCAAGATTTAACTACTCGCTTCAACAAGATCTCTAATTCAATTCCAAACGATATCAAGCCTCCTCCTGGCTTGGATTTGCTACACTATCTGGATTCCTTCAATCTTGACATGGATTATTAGCAGAGGGAAATAAGTCCTACAACTCCCAAAGAGATGTAGAGAAATGTAGTGAGTGTGGAGGCAAATTTGATGATTAAGAAATAAAAAATGAAGACAGAAATAAGGTAACAATTAAAGAGGATCCATCTACTTCTTCAGATGGTAACTTGGAATATTAGATTAGAAATATGGAGAAAATGATGGATAGGATGACAGTATCATATAGGCAAGCTAGATCTAGAATCCTAATTTCTAAGGACAACAACAGCAACAACCTCAACTCAGAATCAAGCAAAGAGAGTAGAGTGGTTAGGATCAACAAACATAGCAGCACATTAGAACACCACTTTAGCAAAAATATACTCAGGAAGTTGAGGAAGAAAGAGAGATTACTGAAGAGAATCATCTTTTCAATTATGATGGGCAACCTATTTTATTAACTGAAGATGAAGAATACACTCAAGAACTTAAGGTTGATCAATATGATGATCAGAAATTTGTCCCTTCAAATGATGATATGATAGCAGCAGAGATGGAGGATTATTACAAAGGTTTCCAAAATTCCCTTAGCTCTATGCAAAGGAAATATACTTTGAGGAACAAAAAAATGCATATCACTTCAAATCAAAAGAGGCCAACTTCTCCAAAGGATGCTCAGCCCCAAAATCCAATCTCTACAAATCACCAAAAAGACAAGGAGCCTAATGCTGCTAACCATAAGAAGAAAAATGAGGCATCAACCAGCAATCCAAATAAAGATAAGGAAACCCAAACTATAGGTAAGATAAAGGAGATTCCCACTAAAGAATAGCCTGAAAGGAAGGATGCCACTTCCAAAGAGGTAGAGAAATATCCCACTCTGTTTAGTTTAGAGAATGAAATTTCCAACTTGAAAGTTTCCATTCCTTAAACTAAACGTGTAAAGAATGATCAGTATAATTTTCACGTAGCTAAGATCCTCAAATTCGACCAAACATATGATATGTTCAATGTTAGCGATGATCACCCTGAGTTATTGTTTGGCCCAGTTGTAGACAAAAACTTACCTGATAGTGAAGTCCCGCCATTCTACCTCAGTCTTATATTCCATGATTTTATCCTACATAATTCCATGTTAGACTTCAAAGAATCTCACAATCTCATGCCGAAAGCCATAATGGACAAGTTGGAATTAGACATTACCCGTCCATATCACAACCTTTGCTCCTTTGATTAGGGTAGAGTGAGGCGTCTTGGTCTCATTAAAGACTTGGTAGTGTCTCTTGAACATATTCCAAAAAATAATGTCTTGATGGATGTATTTGTGGTTGATATTCCTCCAAGGTATGGGATGTTTCTCTCGCAATCATGGGGAGCAAAGTTGAAAGGTACTTTGCATCTTGATTTCTCTTATGCTACTATACCGATGTTAGGTCAGCTTAGAAAATTGTACCAGGAAACACATATGAAGTATATGATTAGCAAAAAAGAGAAACCAAATAACCACCCTATACACCCTGTACATACCGACTTAGAGTATTTTATTTTGTTTAATGTTGATAGTCCAGTTGATATAGATAGTCAGCTAGTAGAAAATGAGGAAATTTCAGAAATTTCAGGTATTTTTGGATAAGTTTTCAATGTAGAAAAGATGGAATAGAAAATGAATGATTTGTAGCCAATTTCATCAGTTGATTAGCCAATAGAATCAGTAAAAGAAATATAGCCTATTGATATTGTTATCACTCTCCCCAACTTCCTATGGATGACAGTAGGATTGGAGAAATGTAGCCACATACCAAACTTTAGGTCAGGTAGCTAACCCTACCCGGACTAGAGAGGAATCTCTCTTTGTAACTTTAAAAAGTAAAATTAATGACTGAGTATCATAAGTTTTTAGGCTATATATGTAAGCTTAAATGAGTAAAATTTGTTTGATATTTTGAATGTTGGATAGGAAAAGTCAGTGAATGGAATGTAAATTAGACTTTTAGTTTTGAACTTCAAGGTTAACCTACAGCGAGTGTGTGAGGCAAGATAGGTAGTTTTAAAACATATTAATCATTCGTCGAGTATAGGATGAATATGGATTAGAGATTGAATGGGCACTGAGGTGAATTCATTCAATTTAAGAAGAAAATAAACATAATATGGTGAATCTTGTCTAAAATAGAACATGCATAACATGAATTTTTCTCTCAAACTTACAAGATAGACACATATGAAGAAGAAGACATGGCATTAAGCATAAGATAATAAGAAAACATGATAAAAAAAATGTTCCAAAGCATACCATAAGTAGCTCACAATATTTCCTCCAAATTTGTCTCTAATTTCAATCGACAAACTGGTTACAAGTGCTCCACTGTAAAATATGAGACTATCCAACCTCTCACATGACAAAATAGAGTCTAATTATAGAAAATATAGACCATGAAATATCGTTAGGACTAAATCCCATCCAAAATAGATCATAAATGAAAAATATGAGTCATTTCCTAGTTTCTAGGGAGGTTAGAAACCATTCCCCAAATTTAGCTACAAACTAGGAGTGTTTTTCCCTTACATTAATTAAAAAATCCATCACAATAGGAAGAAAAAACCAACCTAATAACTCTAATGACAACTCATAGCCTCGAATTTGCGACCATTTCTGAGCTTGAAAAGTGTATTGAGGGAATCCAATGCTTATTTGTGACAATTCTGATTGAAGAATTTAAAAACAAATTGTAGAAGCGTAACAAATGTTTTCTCACCATGCAGGAGCATAACACTTGAGCTTTCCTCACACACACAAGCGTAGCACTTCCATTCTTCACTCTCAGAAGCATAACACTACCCTTATTCACTCTCAGAAACACAACACTATGTTAGTTTTCAACAGGATAGGACTGTAACAACGTTTCTCCCCATGCATGAGCATAACAAAAGTTTTTACACAAACTAGAAGCGTAAAAATGTTGCTTCTTCTCACCCAGAGGAGCATAACAAAAGGTTTTCACTCCCACAAAAGTGTAACAATGAACTCGATTAATGTGAAAATAAGCCTCAGAAGGGTAACCAAGGAATTTTTAATGCTTAGATTTGGAGTTTAATAGAGTGAAGGGTTACTTTGATGTATGTGGAAAGGGTAACAATGAATAAACATGAAGTTCACTCACCCTTTATAAGCTTTGAGAACCCTTACCTTTTCCCTTTGATGCTTACAATTTTTTTTTTGACCCTTTTACGCTTTTGAAAGTGACTCTTTACTCCTTCACATGGGATGAAAGAAAACAAATTTGATTTTCTTCAATTTTCTTGACTTTTGAAATGACCTTCTTAAACCCTTTGTGCAACTTGGAGGATGACATGCTCGCTTTTTCAAATGAGGTAAGAAGACATAATAACACCTTTTGAACCCTTTGACATGAAAGGTGACTCTTTGGCTCTTTGAGTAAGATGAGAGGACATAGTTAACCTCTTTTACATTCCTTGACACTTGAGATGACCTTCTTAGGTATTTAAAATGAGAAATTGAGACAAATTTTCTCCTTTTCATGAGACAACAAGGCTATTTTTAAAAACTTTGAAATATTTCACCTTTGGACTTTCCCATTGGATAGTGACTCTTCAAAATACATAATATGTCTTTGAATCTTTAAATGAAACTCTTTTGCATTTGACTAGGAAAGTAGGTCAAAATGACCTCCCTTGGAGCTATGACAATGGATGCTGACTTTTTGATCCTTTAAAAGAGATAGTGAGACAAAGTTCTTCAATTTTCATGACACAGTGAGACAAAGATGAGATGTTTGAAACTTTTTCTTGAAATTTGAGCCATATGAAACAAGAAAGATGGTTTTATTTGAATTTCATAAACTTGCTTGCTCCTTCATTAGGGTTTCATGGATGAAATGGAGGATTACTGCCTTCTGTTCAGTGAAAATTTGAAGGTTTTTCCAAAGGCAGGGCTAAACCTAGACTTGACCTAAATGAAATGAAATGACATAACCCTAGACCTCTTGCATGATGATGGAAATGGCCTTGACAATGACGATGATAAATGAAATGAAGGAGTAACATACATGGTTTAGCCTTCTTCAGTGACCAAAATGATTTTCTGAGGACATGTTCGAAAAAGTAAAATTTTTTGACTTATGACTTTATGGAATTTAGCTGAAAGGGTTATTTGATCACTGACATACTTAAGCTAACAGAGACAATGGATCAAAAAATAGAAAATAAAGATCATCCATCCAAAATTGATCTTCCAGATGAAGAAACGAGTCTTTGGACTATGGATTTTGACGGAGCAGTGGGAAAATAATGAGTTGGAATAGGAATTTGGATTCATAACCCAATGAATTAGTCAGGCAAGATTACTCCTAATGTCAGGTGTTGTTCACATAAACTTGATTTTAATTGTTCCAATAATGAAGCCGAATACAATGCATTGATTTTTAGGTTTAAGATGCTTAAGAAGTTAGGGGCTCAAAAGATTTCAGTTTATGGCGACTTCGAGCTGATTATAAAATAGGTAAAAGGGTAATACCAAGCCAAAAATTCAAGGATGCAAGCATATCGCATGTTGTCTTAGATATTCTCAAAAAAAAATGAATACACTTTATCCTTGATTCCTAGAAACTAGAATTGTATTGTTGACTCTCTTGCTACTACAGCAAGCATGTTTATAATTTCGATACATCCCAACAGGAAATATGAAATTAATGTTAAGCATCACCCCACTGTTCTAGATAACCTTCTGCATTGGCAAGTGTTTCAAGATGATAATAAAATTAACAATTTTCTGCAAATGGAGGAATAGTTCGCCACTTGTCATATTGATGATGTTTTTGATGATCAAGGAATTAATGCCACAGAAATAGAGGTTTTACAGCTGAAAGAAAATTCCATTCCAAGAGGCATTGTACCTTTGGAAGAGCTCTTCGATCATATGATGTCGCGAAGAAACCAACAATGGGCCCCACTAAAGCGGGAGTTGAAGATATCAACATTAGCACAACCAAGAAGCCCAAGATGGTGAAGTTGTCTAAATCCTTAACTCTGGAAATGAGAGGTAAATACACAAAAATTTTGGCTTAGTTTTTAGATGTGTTTGCATGGGGTTATTCAAGTTTAAAGGTTTATGATGATAGCATAATGCAGCACATGATTCCTATCAAGCCTAATCAGAAGCCTTTCTGCCAAAAGCTCACGAGGATAAATCCAAGATTTCTACCATTAATTGAGAAAGAGGTAAACAAGTTGTATAATGATGGTATCATTATCCCTCTTCGCTTTAGCAATTGGATGTAAAATTTGGTTCTAATTATAAAAGAGACATGTGAAATTTGTTTATGCATTGATTTCTGGAATTTGAACAAAGTGCCCTTGAAGAAAAATTATCCTCTCCTTAATATGGACCACGTCTTATAGAGGGTAGTTGGTGCCTCTAGAATGTCATTGCTTGATGGATACTCAAGTTATAATCAGATTTTAATGCATCAAGATGATTGTGAGAAGACAAATTTTACGACATCGTTGGGTACCTTTATGTATGCCAAGATGCCTTTTTGGATGAAAAATGCAAGAGCCACATTTCAGAGAGCGATGGATATCGCTTTTGCAAATGTAAATGATGTATTTCTATTTATTTATCTTGATGTTTGATAGTTTTATCTCAAACAGATGAAGATCACTTGCATCATTTGAGGATTGTTTTCCAAAGGTGCATGAAATTTGATATTTCATTGAATCCAAAGAATTTTTTTTTGCTATGGAGGAAGGTAAGTTACTTAGTCATATCATATCAAAGGATGGCATCTTCATAGATCCTTCCAGAATTGAATCAATCCAATAGTTATATTTTCTGAGAAACAAGAAGGAAATCCAGTCCTTTAATGGTAAGATTAAATTTTTGAGGAGGTTCATTCCTAACCTCGCTGAGAATTTATGGGAGATAACTAATATGATAAAGAAGGAAAGTGAGGTAAAGTGGTATGAAGATGCTAATAATTATTTCAATTCAGTCAAGTTTTCTTTGTCCCATACACCAATTTTGATCAACCTCGATTATACTATGGATTTCATTATTTTTTCATTTTATTCTAAGCACACATTGGATTTTGTCCTAATGTAGAAGATGGAACTTAAAACATAACAAGAAATTTCATTTTTCAGTAGAACCATAAGGAATGCAACACTGGGGTATAACATCATTGAGAAATAGGTCCTGGTGCTTGTGAAAGGTTTGAAGGATTTTTGGGTATACATACTTCACTCACATATTGTTGCCTATGTTCCAAATGTAGTAGTCAAATATGTTTTGATGCAGCCTGATCCTAAATGTAGGCATGGAAAATGGATTGCTGCAATGTTGGAGTATGATCTCGAAATTAAGCTAATGAAGATGATCAAGGGAAAATGTTTAGCGAAGCTTATGGAAGAATCTAATTTGCATGCTATCAACATCAATCTCCTCGCTGCAATTTCCGATGAAGAAGTGGCTGATTCCACACCTCAGGTATCACAGATTTTCACTTCATCTCCTTAGTATTCAGACATTTTTTATATACTTCAACGTTTGAATCCTTTTGCCGGAAGTGTCAAAGAGTAAGAGTAGGTCATTAAAGCTAAAATATTTTAAGTACTATATACTTAATGATGCATTATTTTGGAAAGATCTGGGAGGATTCTTATTGAATTTTTTAGTTGAAAGCGAGGCAAAGGAGGTAATGAATGATTTTCACAAGGAATATTGTGGTGGTCATCTATTTTGGAAGACCACAACAAATAAGATATTGAGGGTTGGATTTTATTGGCCGAGTTTATTTTCAGATGTTTACAGAACTATCATGAGTTGCCATGAATGTGAAATTTTTTAGGGAAAAATGAAGTTGCTACCACTTCCCTTGCAGTCCATTTTAGTTAAAGCACCTTTTCAGTAGTGGGGTATTGATTTTAATGGTGAGATTCACCCTTCATCCTCAGCTAAACACAAGTGTATCTTGACAGAAATCGATTATTTCACAAAATGGATTGAGGCTATTCCCATCAGGAAGGCCACTGATGGGTAATCATTTAGTTTATTGAGTCTAATCTTTTGTCATGGTTTGGTTGTCTGCAGAAAATAATCACAGATAATGCAAATTATTTTAAATCTAAGAAGATGATCGATTTCTATGACAAGTATCACATAAGGCTTGGGCACTCAACAAAATTTTACCCGCAAGGTAGTGGGCTCACTGAATCTTCCAATAAATCATTGGTAAACATCATCAAAAAGTTGCTGGAAGAAAATAAGAAAATTTGGCACAAAAAGATGGTCAATGCTCTGTGGGTATACAAAGTAAGCACGAAGAAGTCCATAGGTATGTCACCTTTTCAGTTGGTATACAGAGTGGATAATATTTTTCTGAATTCTCTTGTTGTCTCAGTCATGAAAATTTTGCAGGAAGCAGATAGTGAGCCTAGTGACATTCAACGGAGAATCAATCAGATGATTCATTTGCAACAATCTTGAGAGGAAGTATTTCAGAATACAATGAAGCTTCAAGAGAGTATCAAAATTATCTATGACAGAAAAAAAGGCAGATGATTTTAGTGTGGGAGATGTAGTCCTCCGATGGGATGCCTGGAACAAGGAAAAAGAAAAACACAACAAGTTTGAAAATTTATGGAAAGGACCATACATAATTTTGGATTTCAGAGGGAAAAATGCCTTTATGTTGGAAGAACTTGATGGACAAGATTTTTCTAGAGGACCAGTAAATGGTAGGCTCCTCAAGCACTACTTCAATTTATTTTTCAGAATATTCTCATTTTTATTGTACATACCGGTTTATTTTTCTTCCAAAGTGTGAAGGAGTTTTCATGGAAGCTTCAACCCTGAGGTGAATTCCATAACGTTTCTTTGATTAACTATTGTTTCAAAGAGTTTTTAAGTCATTTAATTTTTTCGAGTCATTTCAGTTTCGAGCCCTTCCTTTTATTTTTGACTCCATGCCCAATGGATAAGGCTACTTGGTCTACAATGTTCTTGACACCTTCTAAGGAGCTGCCATCCCCAGTTGGAGCCAATGTTAGTCTCTGTCAGTCATGTTAGTCACCAGTGATCAAATTATGTGATTTCATATGGTTGATAGGGTCCTCTTATTATTATTAGGATCAAATTATGCGCATAACGAGGGTTTTTCTACAGACCCAACCAAACCCTAAATATCTAGGGTTTCATAGAAAAAAAAACCCTACTATACCAAAATTTCAAAGGTTAAGGATTTTAGGCAACACCATTTCAATCCTAACAAGTTAGGGTTTTCATGATTATATCAAACCCACAAACATGACATCATCAAAACATAATAGAAATTTCCTAATAACCCTAAGAAGGCCAGGGTTTCACACATTTTCAACATACCTTTAGGTTATGGTTTTCCAGAGAACCTGTCTAGGGTTCTATAGGAACAATCGAGGATGTAGGGAGGGTAGCTTTATGAAAATATGAATCACCCTAAACAATAATATTTATGATTGAAGGCAACTAGAGATAACAATGTTAGTAATATAACACAAATTTAAAAATAACATGAATGTACCTTTTAAGAAAATTTTATAAGTTGCAAAGACTAAGCCATACCTGGAGATGTTCCTTGACAAACTTTGTAAGGATTCCTTGAAGCAGTATCTTTAAGTTATGACCTTTTATGCCTTGATTTTACATACTTTGAACTTCTTTTATTGAGAGATCAATGTTCCATAGGACTTTATGCTCTTCTTGGAAACTATAAACACACCGTTAGCATAGAAATCCCAATACTTAATTGAGTTAGAAGTTGTTGTCAAACTTTCGAAGATAATGCTTGAAAAAAGAGTTGCTACATGACTTCATATAAACTGCTTCTTATGGCTATTTTTTTCTGATGGAATTTGGACCTCATAAAATGACTTATTATCATTGAATCTCAATACAAATGCATTTTTTCTTGTCTTCTACATATTAGTGTTGGTTCCTTGTATTTTCTTGCTTCTTCAAATCACCATTGTAACTAGGATCCCCTTGGACTTATGCTCATAATCAATTTAGAATAGGTTTAGGTAAGGTTTTTTCATACTTCATTCTTCAAACTGTAACCCTCGTTTATTTCTTCCTATGATCTGAACTGTAACTCTCCTTCAAAGGTATACTTCCTACCGAACTGTGATCTCACAAATTCACTTCCGAAGTAGATCTGATTTTTCTTGAGATGTACTAAAACCCTTATCACTTGATTTCACGGAGACTGTGGCACCATGGTGAGACTTCATTCATGTGATATCCAAAATTTTTTATAGTGATATCCGAACTTATTTTAAATATTGATTTGAGCTTGTATCCCTGTGATATCTACACCTATTTCAGAGACTAATTCGATCTTGTTGACTCTGATATCTACATTTGAAAAACTGATCCATTGAGACTATGATACATTGAGACTTATTTATGTGATTAATCCAAGTTTGAATCACTATAGTAGATAAAACAATTATGTCCTTTTGACTGTGACTTTATCGAATTCTTAAGTTGAACCTAGCTCTCCGCATTAGAGAACTTTTGAGGTCTAAAATGGGCCTCCTAAGAAAAATGTACAACCAAAATAAAATTTGTAAGAACCAATAGGATTCAAGATGATTATGTCAATCATGGGGGATGATTCACTATTTTTGGGTAAAAATGAAAAACATTAAAAACTAGTAAAATAATAAAACTACTTTTTCAACTTGTATTTTAAACTTATCTCCCTAAGGTTTTACTCAAATTTCGAGCAAGATTACTTGTTGGATGCAAAATTTAATTCTCATCCAAAGAGTACCCATGCTGCATACTTTCAATGGATCTTGATACACAAAAAATGATAAATTTGAGTAAACCCATAGGGAGATAAGTTGAAAATACGAGTTGAAAAAGTAGTTTTTTCTTTTTTCCCTTTAAAGCTTGATGATGTAATCTAATCTTATTTTATTAGTTCCACTATTATTTTATAATTTCCTTAGGATTCCCATTTTAAGCCTCAACATTCCCCCAATGAAAGGTGTTTTGACATGGTGAATAAGGACTGAAATAACTCACTGTAATTTTCTAAAATGCCTTGGAATCTTAATTCCTAAAATTTCCTTGGGATATTGCTCTAATTGATTTGATTTTTAATGGAAAAAAAACATTTCACTGTGATCTTCAAACTACCTTTTATCATGACCTTAGCTATGATACCATGTTGAGAAATCCAAAGTGTGGCATTGAATATATTTCTCTTATTATGACATTATCTTGTGATGTTTTCATTATTATTATTAGATATTTCGATTTATCATTTTTTATCATCAAGAGTAATTCCAAGCAACAAATAGAAGAGGACACAAGATGTAGGAACACAACTAGGGAAAAAAACCACTCTAGGGGAAAACATGGTCAAAATTCTTGCTTCAGTAGATTCAAAATGAGATGACCAAGACCCTTACACCCTAGACTATAGACTCCCTCCATTAAGTAATCTAAGATCCATGTCACTGTGTTAGGACTGATTCTTTTCACTGTGTTGCATCAAGGCCTCATCATTGTAAGAGCATTGAGATCTCATCACTGCAGTTACATTGATACCTCATCACTATAGTTGCATTGTGACCTTCTCTTGTAGTATACCAAAACCTCATTTCTATGGTGGCACCAATTCCATCTCACTGTGATGACAACGAAAACTTCTCACTGTGGTTATATAGAATCCTTCTCACTATAATGGCAGGGAAACCTTCTCATTATAGTGACACTGAACCCTTCTCATTATGATGGAAGTGAAACCTTACTATGGTGGCACTGAAACAAAGATTGCACCGAGACTTGTGTTTTTATGTTATCACTGAAACTGTGGTAGCACTGAACCTCAATCAAAATTACATGAAATTATCTTCCTATGAATGCACCGAGAGTACACTTGTGATATCCAAATTTCAGAGATGATCCTAACTTATTGGCTGTACTTTGTGCGAAGTCCTCATACTTGTATTTATAGTTGTTTTTCTGTCATAAATAAGCCGCCATGAACATATGAAGAGATGTGTCACTATATTAGGTCGACATGAATATATTGAGGGAAGCATACTTGAAGACTTTGATGAAGAGGCTGAGTTGATGAATTTTATGGAGAGGATGAATTGATGGAGGAGTATTTGACCAAAAAATAAATGACTTTGACAATAACCTAAAGCCTACAATGGAGGCTTGACCTATAATTGACCTAAGTATGAAACCCATGCTTTAACAAGTCAATTCAATTCAATAAAATATTCTTTTATTTTTCTTTTGACAAATATATTACATTTTAATCAAGTAAATTTTATGAATATCGAACCTAGTTACATTTTTCAATAGTCTGAAAGGCCTAGAAACAAGGAAAATTGGTCTTCAAAGGGAAGCGAAGGGGAGAATTCTTGCATTGGATGAAGATAAAAATTGTAGAAAAGGTTTTGAAGGTGAAATTAGGTTTTGTAGCATCTTGAAATCAAACCTAACCAGGACAAAAACCTATAGTAGAAAGGACATACCTAGACAAAGGTATGCATTGGTGTATTTGAGTAGAAATTGTTGCTAGAGGATAGGTCCAGCTTGGACAGTTTGGTTGGAAACTTGTGGACTATTGGAGGGTAGCGAGAAAGTGTTCCAAGTGTTCCCTAAGTGCACTACATTGAAGGACTAATGAGTTGCTACAGTGGCATAATTGATGATCTCATTAATTGATCTTTGAAGGAATAAAGAAGGAGGTTATAAAGGAGCAGTTTTCATCCCAAGTTCATTTGTAGAGAAGGAATTATAACAGTGATAGGTGGCAGCACTCTTTCCCTATGTTTGTCTTCATTAGAGAAGCACAGGAAGACAATGTGGGAAGAAGTCCCTAAGTAGTTTAGGAGCAGCAGTGGGCAAGAAGACAAAGTTTTTTGTCCTTGAAGGACTAAGAAGAAGCTAGTGAGCATGAAGACCCTATTTGTTGGTTGTAGATGGAATTATGATTAATTAGAGGGTAGATTGGAGAGTCATGTTTAGTGGCCTAATGGATCTGATACATTGATAGAGGCAGAAGCTGAAAAATGGTAGTCGAGGACCCGTAGTGTGTTCAGGGTAGGATCGAGGAGCTGTGATGGTGTGCAACATCAGTTAGATTATCAATGTATCTTGTTCTTCTATTCTTGTACTAGTGGATGTATGAGGGCCATTATCCTTGGTACAGGAGCCCTAGATAGTTATATTATTATTTTTATTAATATAACGATGTTGGGTTTTGTAAAAAGTTGTCTATATTTGTGCACTAGTAGATTACTATTATATATTATTCTATTGTGCATAGTAGTTTGCTATGATACTTGGATTGGTAGCATCAATGATTGTAAGATTCTAACCTAGAATCCAGTATCATGGAAAAAAAACTTGGAATTAGAGCTACTTTGAAGGGCCAGTGAATCAGAGTGTGCAAAATGAAGTACAACTTAAGAGGGAGTTGGTCACATTGCTGTTGAAGGGCTCATAACAATGTCAAAGTTGCATGTTGGTTTTCGGTATGAGGAAAAGTTGGAATGATTGTTCAACTATAGTCCATGGAAGGAATGAATCAAGTTGGTTCTAATGGTGAAAAATATTTGGGACTTTGTTGAGAAAGCAATAAAGAAGCCAATTGTCCCAAAGGATCTGGAAGTGTATGAAGAGTTGG
Source organism: Pinus albicaulis (assembly GCA_034641835.2). Taxonomy (NCBI): domain Eukaryota; kingdom Viridiplantae; phylum Streptophyta; class Pinopsida; order Pinales; family Pinaceae; genus Pinus; species Pinus albicaulis. The sequence continues at coordinate 906,465,335 of CM076584.1, read as the reverse complement.
ATATGAAAGCGAAGTTGATCACACTATATGGTGTAAAGGAATCCTTAATACCTCATATGTCTTGGAAGAACATTTCCCATGAGATGTCGGAGGATATTCATAATTTGTTCCAAAATAAGAACGGGAATCAAGTATTGGTATTACAAGATTATTTGAAGGCCACCAAGATGATGTAGGGTGAAGGGGTGAGTTTGTATCTGATGAGGTTTTCTTAGGTTTGATATGAGCTTTCCACCATCGGTGAGACTTTCAAATAACGATATGGTGAGGATTGACTTGAAGGGGTTTGATCCAAAGTGGAATTTATTCATCAAGGGAATCATTTCCAGGGACAAGCCACCAGACTGGAATAGGTTGTGCGATGAAAAAATTCAGGAAGAGTTGCGAGACGAGGATCTTCATCCGAATAAGAAGGCTTCAGATTATTATGTGGCACTTCCAACAAGAATGAAGAAAAATTAGAAGAAGGACTTGATTAAGATCAAGTGTTTCAACTATGGAGAGATGTGCCCTTTTATGAAATTTCCAAGGAAGAAGTAGGGAGATGATGAGAAGAATAAGGGGAAGTAGGTTGCAGGTGTCACTAATTCTACTGAGATTGATGACCTCTCCAAGAGATTGGAGAGTGAGGAATTTTATTTGATCTCTCATTTATCTCAGGGTACCATTGAAGAGGCTGCATGGTATGTGGATTGTGGCGCATCAAATCACATGACAGGATCACAGGATGTGTTCGAGACACTAGCTGAGTGGGACTCAAAGTTGCACATTGGTGTTGGGTGAAAATAGTGAAAAAGAGATAAGAGGATCAAGTGTCGTGCCATTCAAGATGGAGTCAGGTTAAGTGATGCGAGTTCATGATGTACTATTTGTACCAAGACTCAGATATAATGTCATGTCTATCTCAATGAACTAGAAGAAGGGCTTTGATGTGTTGTTCTAGGCTGGGAATGTGATACTCAAGCCTAGAGGCTATAACTCCATAGGAGTTGTGATTGGAGTGAGAGAGAAAAATATATACAGGCTTATAGGAAACCTTATATATCATGAGAAGAAGAAGCAAAACCAGGTACATGTTCCAAAGAAGCAGGTGCAAGTTTTGGAGGAGAAGGTCCAGGTTCCAAAGGCTAAGAGGGAGTTGGGTTCTATATTTAGTTTGTAGGTTCATAAGGAGAATTTGAAACCCAAGAAGAGTGTGTGGTCAGTGGGGAGAAAGGGTACTTCAACACCTTGCAAGAAGGAATCATGGAGAGACCTGAAATCATTTCAGGAGAAGAAGAAGAAGCAAGAGGCTTCCAATGACAATGAAACTTCCGAGATAGACATACATCATAATACAAGGTTTGTTGTAGTGATGAGGGCTAGGAGTTGGGAAAGTGTTGTGAGCAGTGACAATGATGACAAGTTAATTCCTAGTCTTGGAAGTACCTCCCTCACTAAGAGGAAGTGTTGAAATTTGGTAACTTGGGAGGTACTCCAAGCCCTAGGTTTCAGTGTTTTGGGGGAAAGAGTGACACAAAATTGGTTTGTGGGCTTAGAACCAAAGATGGGGGTTTTTCACCCAAAGGATTTGGTTCAAAACCAAGAATGATGGAGATGATAAAGTAACTCTAGAGGAATTAGGGTCAGCTAAAATCATCAAAACTTGAAATCAAAATTCTAGAAACAAATATATAAATTTATTTGTATGATGGTGGGTTGCATAAGGAAAATTTTAGACCGACTAGTGTTAGTTTAGCCCTCTTGACAGATTCATTTGAGTGAAAAGTGTTATTTTTTGTAGAATTAGATGGCATTTTAGTCTCGAGACTTTGTGGAGAGGCTAAAACACATGAGTTATCCAAAACCCATAAATTGTTTATGGAAATTCCACCTAGAGATGGATCAATTAAATTAATTGACCATAATTAAAAATTTCCTAAGTCTAACTTAGAAAAAGGGGTTAATTAATATAACTTAATTGAGAAATGTGTGAATTATATAGAAATCACATGGATCAACTCAGAGATAATCTCAACCATTGATTAATTTTCAATCACAACCATCGATGTCTCAAATGGAGATTATAAAAAGAGGCTGATGGGTAGATGGAGGATACACTTTGAAGAACACTTGAAGGTGAGAAGCACTTGAGAGTGTGACCAGTTGCAGATACTCATTAATCTATATAGATTGATTCTCTAGTGTAGGTGATTCAACAGGAGTGATCAAGTTAGAGATCGAGTAACAAAGTGCCAGAGGGGAAGAGACAATGATCCTGAGGAGGATTTCCATTTCTAGAAGAAGTAGAAGCGAGTGACTAAATTATTCCTCAAAAAAGCTAGCCTATATCAACAACAAAGGTCACGCGAAATTGTCTGATGGGTCATAGTTACATTCGCACAGGTTTTCCCAATTCAATCGTGAAGATTGCGTGGGTTTTCCCAGCACAACCGCGCGGATCGATCAGAAGTTGTGAGGGCATGTGCAAAGGATGGACGACCCGTTTTCAGAGGGAGACAAAGGCTAAGGCTTGTTGGTGGAGGGAGAGAACCTTCTCTCCAAATATTTTCTATCAGATATTGTTGTTTGGATAGCCAGTTGGGCTTCCAAAGATTATACACATATTTTCACTGTTGCATAAAAATAAACACTCAGTTGTTGCATCAATTTTCCCACATTGGTTTTTTTTTTTTGTTTCCGGGGAATTTGTCCAATAACAATAGTGTCAGTTTTATGTGTGTGCTAGTATTTCTCAGTTCATATTTTTCTTCAACAATAATTTATTCTTTGTGATGAATAAATTGCAGTGTGATTAATTTTGTATTAATTATAAAATTAATAAATTGTTAATCAATTAGGATAATCAATTCCAGTTGTTGTGTTTCAAGGGATTTTTACTTGGTTTCAGATCATATTTGACAGATAGGAAGCTTAGGGGTGAAGGGAAAAATTCACAGCTCAGAGGGTGCTACAGAATGATTTTTTTGGAGGGCCACACAGGTTAGCTTAGATCATCCACAAAAGTCTTGTGAGAATTTCCTGTACATATGTATGGATCACACGAGTTCAGAATGAACAACTGCTTGAGTATGGAAAAGACACGAGGGAAACACAACAAGGAGCGACAACAATAAATTTTCGCAGATCATATTATTTTTTTGGAAGAGATGGTTTATAACATTTTTCTAAAGCAGATTCAGTGTCGGGTGGAAGAGAAATTCCACACACAAAAGGAGTTTTGTTCTAAGGTCCCTCTATTAATAGTGTAGCCCCTTATTTTTGTTAGTGCAGCCCCCTTATTGTTATTTTTATACGCCTGTAGTCCCCATATTGAAATTATTGTGCCACATAAAATCCCACTATTGTTATTGTTGTTCCCTTACATTATTATTGTTAGGTCGGCTAGGAATATATTTTGACCCCATGAACTCCTATATATAGAAAGGAGGTTTTTCATTTGTATCATCCAAGAATTGTTCATTTATGCAATGTAAAGGAGGTTTCCCCCTCGAAGTAGCTAATTTATAAGGCGTGGATATTTATTTTCTTCTATTTTGGAGTTGGTTTCATAACATTTGGTATCAGAGCTTTCGATTCTAGGGTTTTGCTGCTTCAAACACGTCACTGTCGAATTTTCGCTATAATGTTTTTACTACGAAGTTTCAGAAGCTAAAAAAAAAACACCCATTTGCGTAGAAATCCTAAGGAACTTCTTGTAAAAAATTTAGAACTTGGCTCACAATATTTTCAAAGATATGATCTATGGAAGTTAGGGTTTTTGCAGGCTCTCGAATTTCATCCCAAAGAGGTGACCTTTGTAAAATCGTCATAACTCTCTCTTTGAGCATCAGATTGGAATTCTGTAAAAAGTGGCCAAAATCACACGCACTGCAGTTTTCTATATCTCAATTTCAAAGCTGAAGGAGGAAAAAATGACATGTGGCATGCCGTACAAGTTTGATGTACTAAACAAATCCATGATTAGGTCATTGTGGGATATTGGATGTAACTTTGTATTGAATAATCCAAATAAGGTGTTAGGTCCCCGTAATTTGTTAGATTGGCAAGACCAAATGTGCAAGGGTAACATCAAATCAGTCTTTGGAGTCCTAGGACCTAGCCTCCCTAGACTCAGATAGGGCTCCCTCTATGTTTGTGTAAAGGATGTAATTTGTATGATTTTAAGGTTTTGATTTTAGGCTAGTTATAAGGATTAGGTTTTGTTTGTTTGTTTGTTTGGTTGGGTAGGTTGTCAAGCATAATAGATAGAGTGAGAGAGGTTTAAACCATTTGGATAAGGAGTTTGCAAAAGGTCTTGAAAGGTACAACAATAGGTCAAGGGTGTATCACAGGGCAAGTCTAACAAAGCCAAATGGATCTAAAAGCTTATGTGAGTGAAGTGAACATTAAATTGTGAACATAGTAGGTGCAAAAGGGCAGTTAAAAATCCTTTTTCAAATACTTTAACAAGAATGGTATTTAATATTACTATGCATAAAGAAATAAAAAAAGACAGGGCATATCAATAACTTCTTTGACCAAACCCTAGCAAGTAAGCACTAAGACAATAATCTAGTGAATCATAGAAAGCAAGAAACATGTAAGTCTTCTAGTGATTTCACCTTCAAGCAAAGAAAACATTTAAGATAAACATATAGTAGAGATCAAAGAGTAGGAAAATCCTAATTTCTTCAATCAAACTATAAAGACCTCCAAAGCAATCATTTAGGATAAACAAAAGGGCCTGTCAAATCATAAACCTCTTCAGCTAAACCTAATCAACAATACTACAAAGCAAAGACCTTAAAAACAATGTTTAAGTTACATCAAAGAGCAGGGCTAACCATGAATTTCTTTGACATTATATTTATCAAATAATATTTAAGATAAAAAATCATAAGTGGAACTAGATATCATTTAAGGATTCTCTAATTTGACCTAGCAAAGGAAAACATAGAAGCAATAGAAAGTAGACAAGCTAAGGTGCCTCTAAACAACATTTCTTAGCCTAAAATTTATGTCCTATTGCAATAGAAAGATGAAACAAAATGATAGCATAAGAAAAAAAGCACTAAATAAGAAACACATCACCATTAAATATGTTCATGAATCCTGCAAGTGAGCTTTCTCCATTGTCATGCACATCAAGACATCCACAAAATCCAAAGCCAGTTTCTCTCCAATCTTCAATTCTATGATATTCCTCTCAAATAATCATCCAACATGTAAAATGAGGCCTCCATGCAGTATTTAAATAGCAAGGAGGATAAAAACCCTAACTAGGGTTTCCAAAATGTCATTAATACATCATAAATGCCATTTTTGTCCAAAGAGACCATGCAAGGCCCAAGGCACAAAATATCTAAGCTAATAAATGCGAAATATCTTCAAACATAAATTTTGAGCTAAATAGGAGTGATTTGCCTCAATAGCCCTCAAAAATATATTTTTTTCATAAATTTGTGTTTTTTTATTAATTTTCAGGTAAGGGCACAACTCTGAGGTCCAAGGGCGCAACGCTTGCACTAAGAAAATTTTCTTGTTTTGAAGCTAAGATTTGGAGGCCTTCCCGATGTCCAAATGAGCTCTATGATAGCTAATTGGAAAGCTTGTCCAGTATAGTTTACAAAAATAACTTAGGTTCCCTGATTGGATTCAATTTACCTACTAAAAAACTCATTCTCCCAAGATTTATCAAGGCACAACACCAGTGCTAAAAAGAGGACAGAATGGTGAATTTTTGCTTGTTTTTGGCAGTTTTGGAGGACCAGGTTTGCTCTAAATGAGCTGAAATTTTTTGTGGGTAATTTCCTTGACCTGATGAACATGAAAATTTAAACCATTCCTCCATTGAGTGTCCCAAAAAAGAGTGCAGTGCCAGCACTAGGAAAAATTGCTTGTATTGTAGCCGAGATTTGGAGGCCTTCCCAGTGTCCAAATGAGCTCCATGATAGCTCATTGGAAAGATTGTCTAGTCTAGTTTCAAAAAATACCTTTATTTTGTATAATGGAATAAATTTAGCTGACCAAAAACTATTTCTCCCAAGACTACTCAGGGCGCAACACCAACTCTGAAAATAGGGCAGAAAGGTGATTTTTTGGGTGTTTTTGGCATTTTTGGAGGACTAGTTTTGCTCCAAATGAGCTACAATTTTCTGTGAATGATCACCTTGGCAAGATGAAAACGAAAAAGTAAGTCATTCCTTCATTTAGTGCCCCAAAAAAGAGCACAGTGCCAGTGGTGTTGCGCCCTTGGCCCTCCAAAACAGTAAAAAATTCCAAAAACTCAAAAAGCTATCAAAATTTGGATTTTCTTGTTAAGAACTTCTCTAATCTACTTTGTCCCTTTTATTTTCATCTCTGCTTTTGGAATTTTCTTTAATATATTTGGTTTTTTTAATTTAAAACTGATTTTCCCTCTAACCTCTGTTTTAAGCCTCTAAGCCTGATTTTCCTTTACTGTTTGCTTCTTCCCTGAGTGAATTTCACCTTGGAATACTTATAAGGTAGTGACATTTTCCTCCACATGGATTTAGACTCATCATTTTCATCCTTAACACTTTTACTCTGCATGTCTCTCTGCCTCATTTATATTTTTCTTAATGCTATTTGATCCATGTCATCATCTTATCTTCTATGTGCTTCATCATTATTTTCCTCAGTGCCCTCACTTCTCTTATGACTGTTATCATCATTGTCGATCTCTACCTCATTTCCTACTTCTACATTGCTTGATTCATTATTTCCCTCTCCCTCATTGACATTAGATTTCTCATTGTCACCTTCCTCACTATTTTCTTCATTATTGGCATCTGCCTCATTGACATTTTCCTTCTCCTCCACTACCACTGTCTTCCTCTCTTGACATTTTGAATTCTGCCTTTGAGAAAACCTAGGACTGCAAATGGAAATGGATTGAAGAGATCGTGATGGAAAAGACAGCTCTGTAAGTGAATGAGATGAGTGAATGAGGTTATAGGTGTATGAGAGTGATTGAGGGGTTAAAAATCAATGCCAACCCTCTGCTGATATGATTAAACTCTATTTTGAAACACTAGAGGTTGATGTGCAATTGAGGTAAATGAGGGCAATGGAATGTCAACCTTTCTTGCAAGTGAAGGGACTAAGTTTTATGTCAACCTTGGATGGATGAAAAACCTTGAACCAATGCAAACACCCTTGTTCTGACTGATACTCTTTATAAGAAAATGAAGTAGTGATAAAATTAGTGATTTCAAGTCCAAGCCTAGGGTTTCTTCTTATGGTATCAACTTCTTTCCATTAAATGATGACAAAATGCTTAAAAATGTGTTTAGGGCATTGAATTACCTCTAGAGCTTTAGAAAACCTTGGAGAAAACTTGAAAGGGTTATGAAGTGGTCTGAGGGGTTAATTTTCTTAGGAATCCCTCCTGTCCAAGGGCGCATCGCCAGTGCCAAGGGCGCAACGCTCAATCCCAGGCGCGCAACACCTTTTTACAGAGGGTATTTGGAGGCCTTCTTGATGTCCAAATTGCGCCCATGATATCACGTTGGAAATATTATCCTATCTACTTTCTAAATATACATTTTTTTTGCTGATTGGAGTTTATTTGACTTGTCAAAATTTGATTCTCCCAAGACTGGTCAAAAAGTGCTGAATGATGGTGCAGAAATGCAGAGTGCTGGTGCAGGAAATGTTTGGAGGCCTTCCCCAACTCTAAATTTAGCTCATGATAGCTCATTGGAAAGTTCCTCCAGTACAGTTGTTATTTGACCCATTAAGAAAGCCATTTGGACACTCTAGCTCTGAGAAAACCTGATTTTCCAAAGGTCACTCCAGAAGTGCAACAATTCTCCCGTGACACTTGTATTTTTGACATTGCTCCCAAACCATGATACCCGTGTAAAATCTGAAGGAGGGTTTTCTTCTTGGACATATGATGGAAAAAAAACTCTCTCATGTTTGTAAAATTCATCTATATTTGGTCAGAAACACAATTTGAAGAGAAACTAGCCTTGTGTGCTTCCTCCATGTCATTTTCTACAAGTGATCACTGTTTAGCACTCTACTTGGGCCATCAAGCTCAAAAACCCTATTTTCCTCAAGAACAAGAGATTCTATTTCTTCTGTTGTAATTTTTCTTCATTTAGGACCAGACCATCTACCTTATCAATTCCTTCAGCTGATGGACCTCTTAACACTCCTACAGAAGTGTTAAAATCTTAACATTTTCCTCATGTGCAAACTCTGAAACTGAATGGATCATCTTTCTTTGCAACTCTTTAGGTTTTTCTTGAGTAACTATGTGCTGAAATTCTATTACATCTGTGCTAGATTCTTATCAAAGGAGAAGAGTGTTTGAAACACCAATGATGACCTTAAGACATGTGAAACCCTAATTGACCTAGTGGGGGGGTTCTTTGACCATGATCTTGACTGAAAATAGGCTTGGAGGCTTCAAGTTAAAATAGAGTATTTGTCAAAGTGATGTATTGAAGATCCAAAATCCAATGTACTTGATTTATCTAAATATCCTACAGAGATAGTTTTGAGAACATCAATGCTTGAGGAACCTAGAGAATATGGGAATGAGTAGGCTATGAGAAACCCTAGAGGGAAAGTGGAGTTATGGGCAAGGGAAAAATAGAGTAATGAGATCATATGTAGGAAAAAAATATGAAGATGAGTGGCAAAAGCCCATAAGGAGTCTTTTTGGGAGTGGCAGGGTGACCATGAAATGGCAAGGTTGATAGAATAGTGAGAAAAAATCTATAAGGATAATGAAGGCAATGAGATTTCTAAAACTCACAATGTTCAAAGCATGTTTTTTTTAGAAATCTAGAACCAATCTATAGTCATATACAACTAGTGAAAAATACTGATGACTAACAGTGGCTCCACTTGGGGAGGGCAGCTCCTTTTCAGGAGGTGTCAAGAACTTTAGAGTTTAGATCTCTGAGTTTTGAAGATCAGTACCTTACTTGTACTTGGCAGACCCCTCTTCCTTCATTTTATGATTTTACTCTTTTGAAGCTATGATCTCAAAAATATGAAAAGACATGATTTCTTCAATATCAGTTCTACCTACCCATCACACTTTGCCTAACATTTTTTTTCTCCTTCTGGGTGCACTTGGATTAGAAAACCCTTGACATAAATTTTCTTTTGAAAGCATAAAAAACTATACACTTCTACCCTTATCACTTCCAAGAGTTCAGATTAGGCTAATAAACTCTCTTATTATCTATCTAGTCTACTTATTTGTCAATATTAAGTTGTTTGATAGCTTTTATTTTCTAACCTACTAACATGAAATTTAAAACATGATCAGATTAAGTTTCAGCAATCTGATTTGTCATGGGCTGTGGCATTTTGGACAAGCTGCACACAGGCTTATTTTTGTACAAGTGAAAACTAGAAACTTGAGGGTTGTGATTCATAATTGGTTATGCATCCCTCTCATTTCTCTTTGGTTTAGATTTAAGCTTTGGGAACCATCATCTTCTGACAAGGCAATTTTACATGGTTTGGAAAATGCTCCTTCACTAACCTATCAAAAAAAATTTTAAACATGTTTAATCATGATTAGGCTGTATGACTAAAAAAGACTCTTCTTTTGCAACAAGTAGTGGCATTTAGGCTTGCACACTTTCAGAAATACTCTTTTTTTTGGTATGGGGCTGTACCTATTCTTTTTCCTGCCCTCTTTTTCTTCTTTCTCTGTTTTTGTGTTTCATTTTTCATTTTTTTCAGTCAAAACTATCTAACACTAAGAGATGTTCATAGTGATGAGCTTATTTTCATGCCTATCTATCCTAATCTAATGAAATTTATACTTCCCTAAATGATGCAATAATGCCAGTGCAGCCAGTTGAGCAGTAGTAAAAATGGGTGAACAACTTGACTGCTTGTCAGAGGAAACAACAACATACCTTGATTATGTGTTTCTATAACCAAAGTTATTATATGTAGTGGCAACTTCTAATGTATTTGATTCTTGTAAAGAATCCATGTCTGGAAACTTGAGCTAATCAGGAATTTCATGTAATCTACTCTAGGATCAATGAAAGCATGTTGTAAAATTTTTGCTTTTAGGCCTTTCATGACCGGTTGGTCATATGTATCCCAAATATCAACTTTGAAAACCTCATCTTCAGTCTGGTTCTTGAAAGCACAATCAACCTCGGCCTCTTTTTCATGATAATCTAATTTGGCAGCCTCATAATGTTCTGCTATGTTGTTCTCCAGTATGCCTGATATGCCTTGGCTGAGTGAAATGGATTATGCTTGCAAGCCTTTTTTAGGGGCATTCTCTGGTAATAGGTCCTCTTGAGGAGGTAGCTTAGCCTTAGCATCAATATGTTCTATAGCTTCTGTATGAGAAAATGAATTAGTAGATAGGTCAGCACTAGAACAAATAGAAATTTTTTCTTTATAAAAAGGTTTAGAGGCTGGTTGCATGTTTAGGATCTGATTGATTTATTCCTGAGTTAGAGGAGGAGTAATTTTCCTTTTTCCTTGGATAGAAACACAATTTTTCTCTTTCTCTTGTGAAGGATGTTCATAAGGCTGAAGGTCTTCTTTGTTGTTCATAACAATACCTAAAGACTACTGATTTTTTATTTCATTAAGGTTGTCTTTGATGAACTGAAATGACACATAAAACAAAGGTAAATACCCTTCCCTTTCCCCCAAATTTTCTACACTTTCTTCTTCACTCCCATCGCTAATTTTTATTTGCTGATCACTATATTGGAGCTTCTAAAAATGATTGTCTTTGTCCCAACAAATAGTTACTGATTTTTCTGTAGTGTTAGTTTGAGTCTGGAGAACATAATCAACATCATATTGATCATACTTGGGTAGCTCATTCACAGAAGGAATTTCATTCAATATGCACACTAGATCAGTATATTTCTCCACCATATGTTGACCTATAAGTTTATTTTCTGATCTACGGTAGTTGGGATTAAAGGGAGAGTGTTTATGGCCAATAGATAATTTTTTAGCAACCTGAAATGAATCGAAGCACAAAGGTAGAGACTCAAAAGGTGCTGGCTCATCCTCCATTTCTAGTTCTATAATCCTAGCAGCCACACCAAGATGACTCAAGGGGAGAAATTCTAGATTTGAAAAAGGGTTTTTACCATCCATTTCTTCCCTGACTGATTCTTTAGAGCATTCCTCCTTGTTTCTATTTGCAATTTGCTTGTAATGCTCTCTTGATAGTGAAACACAAGATGTAAGAAGGCATATAGTACTTACTTGAAAACTTTCTGCATCTTCTTCTTTGCGACCTTTCTCAGCTAGTGTGTTTTGATAGTTATCTTTGCATTGAAATGATAGATTTTGTTCTTCCCAATAAAATAGTACTAGCTATTTTTAATAATCAGTTTCAGCCTCAACCTTGTACTCTTCCTCTTTCTTTCTAATTAGATACATTATTTTGCTGACTGTATTTGTTAATATCTCTAGCTTTTTCTTCGAAGATATCAATTGCTATTTCTACTTCGGCCTCCTTTATTGCTTTTAACTTTGCCTCTTTGTTCAAAATGTTGTATTCTACATCAATTTCCATATTTTTCATTTCTTTTTAGGTTTGTAGGGTTCCTTTCTCTTAACTGGAATTCCATCTTTGGGTTAAAGGCATCTGGGTAGTGCAAGAGAGCCCATCCTGGGGGTGGCTTTATCTTAGTAGGAATGGAATGGTATACCTTATTGAACCTGGTCGAAAAGTGTTGCACTGTCTCCAATAGCTATATTTTTAAACGGTTGTATTCCTCCATGATGAGAAAAATTTTCCCATGACCACACACTTATCTAGGAAGGCTTGAGTGAATTGATTAAAATTGTTGATGCTTGCAGCTAGAAGGTCTTTAAACCAACTCTTAACTTTTCCTTGTAATGATAAGGAAAACATTATAATACACACATCATCTTCTCATAATTTGAATAGGTCAAGTAAATCCTCAAGATTTTGAATGTGTTTTTCAGCGGTGATCTTTGTATTTTCTCCATAAAAAATAGGAAGCTTATTTGCAAGATTTGCAGGGAGGGCTTGGTGGATGGGAGGTAAAACCAGAGGCTTGTATCTGTCTGGGACCTTTGTGGGTATAGGTAGTGCAAAAGGATATTTATGGCTATTTGAGGTTTCAGCAAGAGAAGGAAAGGTAGCATGAGGCTCATGTTTCACTAGGTCTTCCACATGTGTATCTGGGGTATGCACAGGGGTATAAGTATGTACATGGTCTGCAATTTGAGGCTTAGATTTTTGAGTCTTGAGAAGTTTATAATGATCAATGCAGACCACATCAGTGTATTCTTGATCAGGTTTAATTAAAGATAAAAACAATAATTTCCTGAATCCAATTTAGGCTTGGATACTCTCTCTTTCTAGGATGACTCGTCATGTTTTAGGTTCTTCCTTTAGTGGAGTATTTAGGCCTATTGAGATTTGTGGAGTTTTCAGGTAGAATATTTCAAATTTGATTTCCACCATCAACAATTGGATACCAATCTAAGGATATTTTTTGGTTTTCTGAGTTTTTAAGGAATATCTAAACTGTCACTTACTCAGAGGTCCCACCATGATTTCCACTATGTTAGGTCCCCGTAATTTGTTAGATTGGCAAGACCAAATGTATAAGGGTAACATCAAAGCAGTATTTGTAGTCCTAGGATCTAGCCTTCCTGGACTCATAGAGGGCTCTCTCTATGTTTGTGTAAATGATGTAACTTGTATGATTTTAAGGTTTTGATTTTAGGCTAGTTATAAGGATTAGGGTTTGTTTGTTTGTTTGTTTGGTTGGGTAGGTTGTCAAGAAGAATAGATAGAGTGAGAGAGGTTTAAACCATTGGGCTATGGAGTCTGTGAAAGGTCTTGAAAGGTACAACAATAAGTCAAGGGTTTATCACAAGGAAATTCTAACAAATCCAAATGGATCTAAAAGCTTATGTGAATGAAGTGAACATTAAAGTGTGAACATAGTAGGTGCAAAAGGGCAGTTAAAAATCCTTTGTCAAATACTTTAACAAGAATGGCCTATAAGATTACTATGCATAAAGAAATAACCAAAGACAGGGCATAGCAATAACTTCTTTGACCAAACCCTAGCATGTAAGCACAAAGACAACAATCCAGTGAATCATAAAAAGAAAGAAACTTGCAATTCTTCTAGTGATTTCACCTTTAAGTAAGGAAAAAATTTAAGATAAAAATATAATAGAGATCAAAGAGTAGGGAACTCCTAATTTCTTTAATCAAACTAAAAAGACCTCCAAAGCAATCATTTAGGATAAACAAAAGGGCATAGAAAATCATAAACCTCTTCAGCTAAACCTAATCAGCAATACTTCAAAGAAAAGACCTTAAAAACAATGTTTAAGTTACATCAAAGAGCAGGGCTAACCAGGAAATGCTTTGACATTGGATTCATCAAATCATATTTAAGATAAAAAAGAATAAATGGAACTAGAGATCATTTAAGGATTCTCTAATCTGACCTAGCAGAGGAAAACATACAAGCAATAGAAAGGAGATAGAGCTAAGGTGCCTCTAAATAAAATTTCTTAGCCTAAAATTTCTATCCTACTGCAATAGAAAGATGAAACAAAATGATAACATAAGAAAAAATTAACTAAATAAGAAACACATCACCATTAACTATGTTCATGAATCCTACAAGTGAGCTTGCTCCATTGTCATGCACATCAAGACATTCACAAAATCCAAAGCAAATTTCTCTCCAATCTTCAAGTCTATGATATTCTTCTCAAATAATCATCCAACATGTACAATGAGGCCTCCATGCAGTATTTAACTATCAAGGAGGACCAAAACCATAACTAGGGTTTCCAAAATGTCATTAATACATCATAAATGCCATTTTTGTCCAAAGAGACCATGCAAGGCCCAAGGCACAAAATATCTAAGCTAATAAATGCGAAATAACTTCAAACATCAATTTTGAGCTAACTAGGAGTGATTTGCCTCAAAATTCCTCAAAAATATATTTTTCCATAAATTTGTGCCTTTGTTTGACTTTTTAGGCAAGGGCGCAACACTGAGGTCCAAGGGCGCAGTGCCTGCACTCGGAAAAATTGCCTGTTTTGAAGCTGAGATTTGGTGGCCTTCCCGGTGTCCAAATGAGCTCCATGATAGCTCATTGGAAAGACTGTATAGTCTAGTTTCCAAAAATACCTTTATTTTCATGATTGGATTCTATTTACATGCTCAAAAAATAATTCTCCCAATACTTCTCAGGGTGCAGCGCCAATGCTGCAAAGAGGGCAGAATGGTGAATTTTTGCTTGTTTTTGGCACTTTCAGAGGACCAGTTTTGCTCCAAATGAGCTGAAATTTTTTGAGGGTGATTTAATTTACCTGATGAACATGAAATGTAAACCATTCCTCTATTGAGTGTCCCAAAAAAGAGAGTAGCGCCAACACCAGGAAAAATTGCTTGTTTTGTAGCTGAGATTTGGAGGCCTTCCCGATGTACAAATGAGCTCCATGATAGCTCATTGGAAATATTGTCTAGTATAGTTTCCAAAAATACCTTTATTTTTTAAAATGGAATCCCTTTACCTTCCAAAAGACTCATTCTCCCAATATTTGGCAGGGCACAACGCCAACTCTGAAAATAGGGCAGAAAGGTGATTTTTTGGGTGTTTTTGGCACTTTTGGAGGACCAGTTTTGCTCCAAATGAGCTGAAATTTTCTGTGAATGATCTACTTGGAAATATGAACACGAAAATTTAAGCCATTCCTTAATTTAGTGCCCTAAAAAGAGCACAGAACCAGTGGCATTGTGCCCTTGGCCCTCCAAAACAGTCAAAAATTCCAAAAACACAAAAAGATGTAAAAATTTGGATTTGCTTGTTAAGAACTCTTCTAATTTTCTTTGTCTCTTTTATTTTCATCTCTGCCTTTGGATTTGTCTTTAATCTCTTTCAATTTGTGCCTTTAAAACTTATTTTCCCTCTAACCTCTATTTTAAACCTCTAAGCTTGATTTTCCTTTATTGTTTGCTTCATCCCTGAGTGAATTTGATCTTGGAATACTTATAAGGTAGTGACATTTGCCTCCACTTGGATTTGGACTCATCATTTTCATCCTTAACACTTTTACTCTGCATGTCTCTCTACCTCATTTCTCTTTGTCTTACTTCTCTTTGACCCATGTCATCATCTTATCTACTATGTGCTTCATCATTATTTGCATTACTGCCCTCACTGCTCTTATGACTGCTATCATCACCGTTGATCTCTGCCTCATTGCCTTCTTCTTAATTTCTTGATTCATCATTTCCATCTCCGTCATTGACATTAGATTGCTCATTTTCACCTTCCTCAATGTTTTCTTCATCGTTGTCATTTGCGTCATTGACATTTTCCTTCTTCTCCACTACCATTGTCTTCCTCTCTTGACATTTTGAACTCTGCCTTTGAGAAACACTAGGATTGCAAATGGAAATGGAATGAAGAGATGGTGATGAAAAAGGCATCTCTACAAGTGAATGAGATGAGTGAATGAGGGTATAGGTGTATTAGAGTGAGTGAGGGGATAAAAATCAATGACAACCCTCTGTTGATATGATTAAAATATGTTTTGAAACACTAGAGGTTGATGTGCAGTTGAGGTAGATGAGGGCAATGGAATGTCAACCTTTCTTGCAAATGAAGGGACTGAGTTTTATGTCAAGCTTGGATGGATAAAAAACCTTGAACCAATGAAAACACCCCTATTCTAACTGATACTCTTTATAAGCAGATGAAGTAGTGATAAAATCAATGATTTCAAGTCCAAGCCTAGGGTGTCTTCTTATGGTATCAACTACTTTCCATTAAATGATGACAAAATTCTTAAAAATGTGTTTAGGGCATTCACTTACCTCTATCAAAGCTTTAGAAAACCTTGGAGGAAACTTGAAAGGGCTATGAAGTGGTTTGAGGGGTTAATTTTCTTAGGAAGCTCTCCTTTCCAAGGGCGCAGTGCTAGTGCCAAGGGCATTGCGCTCAATCCCAGGCGCACAGTGCATTTTTGCAGAGGGCATTTGGAGGCCTTCCCGGTGTCCAAATTGGGCCCATGATAGATTTTTGGAAATATTATCCTATATAATCTCCAAATCTACCTTTTTTTTGGTGATTGGAATTAATTTTACCTGTCAAAATTTGATTCTCCCAAGACTGTTAAAAAAGTGTTGAATGATGGTGCAGAAATGTAGAGTACTGGTGCAAGAAACTTTTGGAGGCCTTCCCAAACTTCAAATTTAGCTCATGATATCTCATTGGAAATATATTCTAGTCTATTTTTCATTTGACCCATCAAGAAAGTCATTTGGACACTCCATCTATGAGAAAACCTGGTTTTCCCAAGGTCACTCCAGAAGTGCAGCAATTTTCCCGTGACACTTTTATTTTTGACATTTATCCCAAACCATGATACCTGTGTAAAGTCTGAAGGAGGTTTTTTGTATTGGACCCATTATGGAAAAAAACCTCTCTCACGTTTTTCAAATGCATCTCTGTTTGGCCAAAAACACAATTTGAAGAAAAACTAGCCTTGTGTGCTTCCTCCATGTCATTTTCTGCAAGTGATCACTGTTTGGCACTCTACTTGGGCCATCAAGCTAAAAAAAACTAGTTTTCTCAAGACCAAGTGGTTCTCTTTCTTCTTCTATAATTTTTCTTCATTTAGGGCCGTACCATCTACCTTATCAATTCCTTTAGTTGATGGACCTCTTAACACTCCTACAGAAGTGTTAAAATCTTAACATTTCCCTCATGTGCAAAATCTGAAAATGAATGGATAGTATTTCTTTGGAACTATTTAGGTTTTTCTTGAGTAACTATGTGCTAACCTTCTATTACATTTGTGCCAGCTTCTTCTCAAAGGAGAAGAGTGTTTGAAACACCAATGATGACCTTAAGACATGTGAAACCCTAATTGACCTAATGGGGGGGTTCTTCGACCATGATCTTGACTAAAAATAGGCTTGGAGGCTTCAAGTTAAAAAAAAACATTTGTCAAAGTGCTGTATTGAAGATCCAAAATCCAATGTACTTGTTTTATATAAAAAGCCTACAGAGATAGTTTTGAGACCATCAATGCTTGAGGAATCTGGAGAATATGGGAACGAGTAGGGTAGGAGAAACCCTAGAGGGAAAGTGGAGTTATGGGTAAGGGAAAAATAGAGTAATGAGGTCATAGGTAGGAAAAAAGGATGGAGATGAGTGACACAAGCCTATAAGGAGTTTTTTTAGGAGTGGCAAGGTGACTATGAAATGGCAAGGTTGATAGAATAGTGAAATTTTTTTGATAAGGATAATGAAGGCAGTGAGATTTCTAAAACTCACAATGTTCAAAGAATGTTGTTTTTTAGAAATCTAGAACCAATCTAAAGTCATCTACAACTAGTGAAAAATATTGATGACTAACATCAGGTCAGACCTGTGGCTATGGAAAGAAGATTCAGATGGCTAATAAAGGACAAAAGATAAAATCTTAGGGATATGAAATTGCAGATACACATCAATTTCAATATCAAGCTCCTCAAAAGAAAGAAAAATGTGTGTATTTTGTTTTCAAATTGCATAAGTCTTGTTTGAAAAATAAAATTGAAGTGCTTCCAAGGGAATATTGAAGCATATATATCAGTATTGGGTTCTAAAATTACCCTTAAAAATAATTCAACACCCATTAAGCCCTCATAATACTCTACTATGACTCATGAAAATGAAGAAGTGCAACATGATATATCAAAATTACAAGACCAAGTGCGCCAAATTTTGCTCTCACAAAGAGTAACAAAAAAATTAAATGGAAGTTTTTAAGAAATGCGTGGAAGCTAAGATGGATCATTTGAAGAAAGGCGTGGAAGCTAATATGGATGGTTTGAAGAATGTCATGGAAGATAACATGGATGGTATGGAAGCTAAGATGGATGAAATCGATGAAAAAATGAAAGGAAACATGGAAGACATGAAGAATGATCTAAAAGCGGACATGGAAGGTTTGATGGAAGGTTTGACAAAGTTTATACAAGAAATGATTCCTAATGGAGAAAATGTAGTAGAGGAAACTCATGATGAGAACAAAATAAATGTTAATCGTGATTTCATAAACTCTAATGTTGGATTGAAGACCCATCATATTCCAAATATGGATATGAGGAAGTTTGATGGCAAGGATCCCGTAACATGGATACTGCAGATGGTGAAATATTTTGATCTCCATAATGTGAAAAAAACACAAAAGATACACATTGAAACTTTATATTTAGAACAAAATACATTTGTATGGTATCTATGGCTTTTCTCTCGTAATTTTTTTTTTCACTTGGTCAATTTTTACAGAGGAGATGATAGCACATTATGAGGATACAAAGAGAAAAACCTTCTTTAGCCAATTGCTAAATCTCAAACATAAGGGTTCAATGGTGGAGCACATGTAGGACTTACAAAAATTGAATATAAGGGTAACTTATATTCCAAAGGAACAAAGGATTGATGTCTTCATAGGGACTTTAAAGGATAACATCCAACATGAGGTTCGCCTTTGGGAACTTGATGCATTGGAGAAGACATTCATGTTGGCAAGAAAAATTGAAAGTAAAATTACGGCGAGAAGGAAGCCTACCACTCACATCTATAAATATGGAAGTGTTCCTATTCTTAGACTTACAAAACCTATAAGTTTGACACCAAAACAATTGGAAGAAAAAAGAGAAAAAGGGCTTTGCTACAGTTGTGATAGAAAATACACTAAAGGTCATAAGTCTGCTGAGAAGATATTATTTTACATATATTGTGAAGAGGAGGAAGAAAATGAACAAGAAAATTAAAAAGAGGAGGATATACACCAGGAACCAACCCTAGAGAAAGAAGAAACGAGTCTGACCATAGAAGGACATATCAAGAAGATAAATGTAATAGTGTTGATTGATTCAGGTAGTACCCATAATTTTATTCATTGTAAGGTAGCCAAGGAATTGAATTGCTTCCTATTCCTAGCACTAGAGTGTCGAGTGATGGTTGCAAATGGAGGAATTGTTGAGATTCAACAATAATATTGAACGCCCACACCTAGTGCATTAAGCACCCAAACTAGGGTGGAGCCCATAGTGCTATTTTTGGGTGCAAGTCTATTTTTACTCTCCCTTAATTTAGATGGACACTAAACTGTAATCTATTCTCAATGTGGACTTGAATGAGTTGATTGAAAGTGGAAAATTCAGTTAGCTAGTGAATTTTGAGTTAGAAGTTGGTTGGTGGGACATGTAGAGTAATTCCAGTTGTAATAGAGTTTGAAGTGTAGTGGTGCATTAGTTAATGAAAGTTGTAAGTAGTTTAACTAAATTAAGTGAGTTAAACTCGATTGTGATAGTTTTAACTAAAGATACAAGTAGTGAGAGATCAAGTGAATTAAATATTAATTATTTCACATGCAACTGAAGATTTAGTAGTATTAGCTCCATGCATGTTAGATCTAGTGGAGACCCATTTGAGTTCTAGGTGAAAGGGAAGTTGACTATGAGTAGTGAAATTATTAGCTTGCACACATGCAACCAACCACCCATTGGAGTGCCCATGATACTTGTACAGTCAAGGCAGGAAATAATTTCTATCTTTTAGGGATCTTGACCATCAGGGATTGCACAAGCAAGGCAGGCTATCAGGAGGCTGGAAATTGACTAAGTATTGATCACTTTTCTGTGAGGACAGTGCAAGACAGATAGTTGAATGTTGGAGGCTCTTGTGAGAAGAGAAATACATTGTATTTGTTTGATAATCCATCCTTAATATACAATAGAGTATAGTGGGGTTTTTAGTTGTAAACTTTCCCTGGGAAATTATCAGTGTTGTGTGTGATTGATATTTCTTCATGTTAATGTGATTAGCGATTTTGTTTTTAATTTCGCAAAATATTTGTAGAAGCGATTCCGTATTTAACTTTAGTACATTGCTAGATCAGGTGAATCTAAGATACACATGCTTGTTGTATAATTTATACATGGTATCAGAGCACAAGAAATTGTAGAAGTGAAGCATGAGCTAAGTCTGTGACTAGATAGAATTCGAACTTGCAGAAAAGACTTTCTTGGTGCTACAACT
The DNA here is from genome assembly GCA_034641835.2 of Pinus albicaulis. NCBI lineage: Eukaryota > Viridiplantae > Streptophyta > Pinopsida > Pinales > Pinaceae > Pinus > Pinus albicaulis. Next base: position 906,445,257 of record CM076584.1, on the reverse strand, counting down.
GATTCAAGATCGAAATGGATTTCAATGGCTTAAGGTTAGAGTATGCACTTAAGGGAAACTCGAACTACATTTCTTGGAAGGACAAGATGGAGGCAATACTCGAAGACAATGGGTTGAAGGAATTCATTGAAAAATATGTTCCTAGGCCCAATGCTACATATGCTGAAAATCTTGATGCATGGCAAGAGAAAGTGGCAAAGGCGAGGAGGATCCTATTGGAGGGAGTATGAGACCAAATTATCTCAAGAATCCATGGGAAAGCCACACCATATGCAATGTGGAAGGATTTGACAGATCTATTCCAAAGCAGCAGCGACCATAGGAAATTGGAGCTCAAAGATAAACTCAGGAAGATCAAGATGGAAAAGGGCGACACCATTCCAAAAATATCTCACGAAGTTTGTCCAATGTCGGGATGAATTGGGGAGTGTGGGAATAATAGTCACTGACGATGATTTGGTGAGCTTGGATCTCCTAGGACTTCCTAAGAGTTGGCATAGTTATGAAGACTTTGTCAACGGATGGGAAAAATTGCCAGATTGGTAAATATTGTGGTTGGATTTGGTGCAGGAGGAGTTCATACAAAACACAAGAGATGGCTCTTCATCTAAGCATGATGATGAAGAGGGTTGTGATTTGGCTGCCAAGGCAAAGAAGGGGAAGGGGAAGAAACTCCATTCTAAATCCGAGCCCAACGGCAGGAAGTAGGACATGTCCAAGGTGAAATGTTTTCACTGTCACGAACACAGACATTTTTCACTGTCATGAACATGAGCATTTTTCACAGTGAAGTGTTTTCACTGTCACGAACATGAGAATTTTTCACTGTGAAGTGTTTTCACTGTCACGAACAAGAAGGCTACTGGATTTGTAGCTGCTGAGGCGCTTGCCTCACAATTTGATCTTGAATTCTCATTGATCACATGCATGGTGTCAAGTGCATTGGGATCCATGTGGTATTTTGACAATGGCGCTTCCTTTCACATGACGGGAGATAAGGAAATTTTCAGTGAATTGGAGGATAAAGATCTCCAGATGCATATTGAAATGGGCGACGATGAACGGTACAGTGCTATCAGGATTGGTACCATTACCTTTTAGAGGGAGTCAAGTAAACCATTTCAATTAAAATATGTAATGCATGTACCAGGTCTGAAGAAAAATTTGGTCTTAGTCACAACGTTGGAGGAAAGAGGCTATGACGTTGTTTTTAGTGATGGAAAAGATTTCCTACAACATAAAACAACGGGTCAAGCCAAGAGGATAGGGATTCGAGTTAAGACTCTCTACAAGCTGGAGGTAGATGGTTGTGTTGCCATGATGGGCAAGGCTGAAAAAGTGGTGAGCCAGGATGAGGGAAAATTATGGCACATGTGATTAGGCCATCTTCATCATGGATCCTTGAAAGTCATGCAACACATTTCTATTGGACTTCCAATGGGAACACTTGCTCAGTTAGATCTATGCAAGGGTTGCACCATGGGGAAGTATGTAAATTCCACCTTTCATGAGAAAGAGAAACGAGCTTCGGGGATCCTTGAGAGAGTTCACACAGATGTGTGTGGACCATTCTCGGTTTCTTCAACAACAAAACATAAGTACTATGTAATCTTTGTTGATGATTTTTCTCATAAATGCTGGATCTTCTTCATGCAGAAGAAAGATCAAACATTCTCTAAGTTTGTGAGTTTAAGGAATTGGTGGAGAAAGAGTTGGGGAAGCAAGTGAAGGCTCTTAGGAGAGATAATGGTGGAGAATACATCTCTAATGAATTCAAGAACTTCTGTATAAAAGAAGGAATTCGAATAGAACTCATAGCACCTCATAACCCACAGCAAAATGGGGTCGCGGAGAGGAAGAAAAGAACAATCATGGGTGCATCATGAGCAATGTTACATGATCAATCCCTACAAATGCATTTGTGGGCAGAAGCATGCAACACTGCAGTTTATATGCAAAACCATTGTCCTCATAGAGTACTTGGCATGAGTACACTTGAAGAAGCTTTCACTGGTAAGAAACTTGATGTTTCAGACTTTAAGATTTTTGGCTCATCTTTTTATGTGCATGTGACCAAGGATGCTATGAAGAAGCTGGAGCCAAAAACTAAGGTTGGGATTTTTGTGGGGTACACAGAAACACCCCATAATTATCGTGTGTATTTTCCAAACGACAGAATGAGTGTTGTGTGACGAGATTAAAATATGATGAGGGGAAAGCCATGCAGTTGTCCCTTGAGAGGGAGTTGGACTTACATGCAAAGGAGAAACTAATGGTTCCCAAATATGAGTCTCAAGATGTGGATCCACCACATGAGGAGGTCCATGGAGTGGAGGAAATCACTCATGTAGAGCCATCCATCAGAAATGGTAGAAGGTGCACCACAAAAGCTGATAGGCTGATACTTGATGCTGCACAGAATGTAGGAGCCCCTACTTCACAGTGCAGACAGAGACATACTACTGACCAATTTATTGGATACATGGCTCTTATGAGAAAATGTATTGGGACTGAACCATCTACCATTTAGGAAGAATTGCAACAACCAAATTGGGTTGATGCAATTGTGGAGGAGTATGACTCCATTGTCAAAGAAATTTCATGGGAAATTGTCCCAAGGCCGATCGAAAAATCAGTGGTAGGTTCAAGATGGACCTACAAAGTAAATCAAGTTGCTGATGGGAGTCTGGAGAAATACAAGGCCAGATTTGTGGCACGAGGTTACTCACAGATTGAGGGGATATATTATGATGAGAACTTTGCACCTATCGCAAGCTACTCTTCCATAAGATCCATCCTTGCACTCTCAGTGCAAATGGGCTGGTGCATTCATCAAATGGATGTGAAAACTGCGTTTCTCAATGGGATCATTGAGGAAGAGGTGTAAATAGAGCAGCCTCAAGGTTTCAATATCTTCAACAGCAATTCACATGTGTGCAGACTCAAAAGAGAATTGTATGGGCTTAAGCAAGCACCCCGTGCTTGGTACACTCAGATAGACAACTATTTCATCGGACTGGGCTTCACCAAAAGTGAAGCAAATGCAAACCTATACTAGGTTGTGGTTGAGGGTAAGCTATTGATCATTTTTCTTTATGTTGATGATTTAATTTTGACTGGTGATGAGCAATTGAAACACTCATGCAAGGAGGATCATGCAAGGGAGTTCTAAATGAAGGACATGGGAATACTTCATTATTTCCTTGGATTGGAAATATGGCAGTGAGATGGTGAACTTTTTGTGTCTCAAGGAAAGTATGCAAAGGAGATGTTGGGTAAGTTTAAAATGGAGAGCTGCAAACTCATGGATACTCCTCTTCTAGGAAATTGGATGAAAGAGGATTCTACTTCTAGAGAGGTAGTGGATGTTACTTTCTATCGACAGTTAGTGGGTTCGCTAATGTATCTAATGAACATGATACCAAACATTTTCTACGCAGATAACCAACTGAGTCAATATATGTTTAAGCCTACCAAGCTCTTTTGGAAGGTGGGGAAGCATGTCTTGAGATACCTGAGGGGCACATTAGATTATGGTTTATGGTACAAATAGATAGATGGAGTGAAGTTGCATGGCTTCACGGATGCAGATTGGGCTGGAAGTCCATCAGAAATAAAGAGCACATTAGGGGGGATCTTTAGCATTGGCTCGACAATAGTTTCATGGTACAACAGAAAGCAACAATCTGTGGCACTCATTTCAACGGAAGCAGAATACATGGAAGCAAATCAAGATGCATGTGATGCTATCTGGATGAGAAAGATCCTAGTTGGTTTGTTTGGTTCTCAGATGGATCTGATAGTGATTCATTGTGATAATTAGAGTTGCATTAAAATCTCGATTAATCCTATGTTTCATGATAGGTACAAGAATATAGATATCCAATACCATCATCTCAGAGATTGTGTGCAGAGGAGGATCATGTTGCTTCAATACATTCCCAAGAAAGATCAGGATGCAGATATTCTAATGAAGGCGCTCATTGGGAGAAAATTAAAATACCATAGAGACAGGATCGGGGTGAAGGATAATCCCTTTCTTGTTGGAAGGGAGTGTTGAGATTCAACAAGAAGATTCAGCACCCACGCCTGGTGCATTAAGCATCTAGTTGCATTAAGCACCCAAACTAGTGTGGGGCCCATAATGCTATTTTTGGGTGCATGTCTATTTTTATTATCCCTTAATTTAGATGGACATTAAACTGCAATCTATTCTCAATGTGGACTTGAATGATTTAACTGAAAGTGGAAAATTTAGTTAGCTAGTGAATTTTGAGTTAGAGGTTGGTTGGCGAGACATGTAATTCTAGTTGTAACAAAGTTCGAAGTGCAGTGGTGCATTAGTTAATGCAAGTTGTAAATAGTTTAACTCAATTGTGCTAGTTGTAACTGAATATAAAAGTAGTGAGAGATCAAGTGAATTAAATATTAATTAATTCACATGCATTGATCTCACATGCAACTGAATATTTTACCATTATTAGCTACATGCACATCAGATCCAGTGGATACCTAGTCGAATTCTAGGTGAAAGGGAAGTTGACTATCAGTTGTGACATTATTGGCTTGCACACATGTATCCAACCACCCTTTGGAGTGCCCATGATACTTGCACAGTCAAGGCAAACACTAATTCCTATATTTAGGGATCTTGACCATCAGGGATTGTGCAAGCAAGGCAAGTTGTTAGGAGGATGGAAATTGACTAAATATTGGTCAGTTTTCTGTGAGGACAGTGTGAGACAGATAGCTGAATGTTGGAGGCTCTTGTGAGAAGAGAAAGACATTTTATTTGTTTCATGATCCATGCTTAATATAAAATAGAATATAGTGGGGTTTTTAGCTGTAAGCTTTCCCCGGGAAATTATCTGTGTTGTGTGTGATTGATATTTCTTCATGTTCATGTGATTAGTGATTGTGTTTTTAATTCTAAAAAATATTTGTAGAAGCGATTTAGTATTTAACTTTAGTACATTGTTAGATCGGGTGAATCCAAGATATACATGCTTGTTGTATAATTTCTAAAAGAACTATAAATTTCTTTGGAAAATGCCATAATATCAAGCTAAACATGGGGGAATATGTATTGAATAGTCCAATGCTTTCCATTCCAGTGGAAGGTGTTGATGTTGTACTAGGAGTACAATGGTTACAATCTTTGGGGATAGTAGCTTTTAATTTTCAAGAACTTTTCTTGAATTTTTTTTTGGAAGGAAAGGAAATTGAATTATAGGGTATCACAGGGAAGCTTAGAAATAAAATAAGCTCCAATGTCATTCTAAAGAAAGAACAATGAGGCGTAATTGCACAATTATGCTCACTTTAAGTTCCAACATCAAAATCATCTATTTCTCCAGATCTCCAAAAAATCCGGGACAATCATTCCAAGGTGTTTGAAACTCCCAAAGGATTCCCACCTATTCGTGATCATGATCATTCTATTCATTTGAATCCAGGAAGTGTTCCTCCAAACATCAAGCCTTTCAAATATCCTTATGTCCAAAAGAGAGAAATTGAACGTATGATTGCAGAAATGTTAGAGGCTGGTATAATTTAACCTAGTCAAAGTTATTTATCTGCTCTAGTAGTATTGGTGCACAAGAAGGATGGATCATGGCGCATGTGTCCAAATTATAGGGAGATCAATAAGCTCACTATTAAAGATAAATTTCCCATTCCTATGATTGATGAATTATTGGATGAATTACATGGAGAAATTTATTTTACCAAGTTGGATCTTCATTCAGGATATCATCAAATTAGAATGAAGACCAAAGATAGTCTAAAAACAACATTTCAAACTCATGAGGGTCATTATAAATTTTTTGTCATGCCTTTTGGCCTTACCAATGCACCTTCTACATTTCAAGTGTTGATGAATTACATTTTCAAACTATTCCTTAGAAAATTTGTGTTAGTATGTTTTGATGATATACTAATCTACAACAGGTCTTGGAAGGATGATGTTCAACATGTTGACAAGGTGCTCAATCTATTGGAGGAGAAACAATTATATGAAAAAACATCCAAATGTTTCTTTGGAGTACAAGAGGTGGAATATTTTGGTCATATTGTATCTCGTGAGGGTGTTAAGGTAGACCCTAACAAAATTAAAGTCATTAAGGAATGGAAAGTCCACACAACCATAAAGCAGTTGGTGAGGATTTCTTAGGTTAAAAAGGTATTATCACAAGTTTGTTAAGAATTATGGGAGAATAGCAGAACCTCTAACAACATTATTGAAGAAAGATGCATTTTCATGGACTCCTGAAGAAACTAAGGCATTTGTACATCTTAAAGACGCAATGTACCTAGCACCGGTCTTAGCTACACCAAACTTCACAAAAACATTTATTGTGGAAAATGATGCCTCAAGAAATTGAATTGGTGTTTTTTTAATACAAGAAGGAAGACCCATTGCTTTTGAAAGCCATCCAATCAAAGGAAAGTATTTACATCAAGCTATTTATGAGAAGGAAATGTTGGTAATACTACATGCACTAAAGAAATGGCAAACTTACCTAATGGGAAGACACTTCAAGGTAAAAACTGATCATTATAGTCTTAAATACTTTTTGGAACAAATACTATCTTCAGAAGAGCAGAAAAAATGGGTCACAAAGATGTTGGGTTATGACTTTGAAATCATCTACAAAAAAGGTAAGCTAAATCTTGTTGTAGATGCACACTCAAGAAAGGATGAGGAGGTGTATGGATTTCTTTGTCCCATCTCTATTATCCAACCAGATTGGATAACCAAAGGAAGGGAGGAATGGAAGAATGACGAAGAAGTGTGGAAAATCATTCAAAATTTGCAGCAAGATCCCAGTACATCTGATACATTTAGTTGGAAAAATGATTCCTTATGGTAAAAACATCACTTATATCCTTGTAAGAATTCCCAAATAAACAAAAGACTATTTTGGAATTGCGCACCTATCCCATAGGAGGACACTCAATATTTTTAAAAACTTACCACAAGGTGAAGAAAGAATTTTTTTGGAATGGCCTTAAATTTGATATTCAAAATTTTGTGGCAGAATGTTTGGTTTGCTAGCAAAATAAAGTTGAGACAATTAAGACCTCGGGTCTGCTACAACATTTATCCATTCCAAGTCAACGTTGGGAGGAGGTATCAATGGATTTTATCACAGGTTTACCTAATTCCAAAGGAAAGAGTATCATCATGGTGGTAGTTGATAGACTTACCAAGTATGCACACTTTTGTGCATTATCTCATCAATTTAAATCAAGTATAGTTGCTACTGCATTTATGGAAACAATTCAAAAGCTACATGGAAACCCAAATATTATTGTAACTGACATAGATCCCATTTTCACTGGAAATTTTTGGATGAAATTATTTTCTTGTTTGGGTACTCAACTAGCTCATAACTCATTTTATCATCCTCAATTTGATGGGAAAACTGAGATAGTGAACAAATTTTTGCAAGGATATCTTTGTTGTTTTGTATTTGATAAAAAAAACACAATGGGTCAAGTGGTTACCTCTGGCTAAATGGTGGTATAAGAATTCCTTCCATATTGCAGCAAAAATGACCCCATTTATGGCACTTTATGGATATCATCCACCATTCATCACATCATATTTAAGAGAAAATTCTAAGGTTCAAGCAGTAGAAGATCACATCGAGCATCAACAACAAGTTCTATAACTCTTAAAGGATAACCTAAATTTGGCTCAAAATCGAATGAAACAATAGGAAGATCAACATCACAAGGAGAGAAGTTTTGATGTAGGAGACTGGGTATTTTTACGGCTACAACCATACAAACAAATGTCCCTCAAGCAAGCTAATAAGGATAATAAATTATTGCCAAAGTATTATGGTCCTTACAAGGTGTTGCAAAATATTGGTACTATGGCATAAAAATTAAAGCTTCCTGCTTTCATGCTTAAAGAAGGTTATAGGTGACAAACTTCTAGTTCAAAGAATATTGCTCGAACTTGATGAGGAAGGAAAAATAATATTGGAACCTGAAGCAGTCACGGAAACAAGAACTCGAGAACTACGAAATTAGTCAATTTCAAAGTATCTCATTAAGTGGAAGAACTTACCCACTGAAGATTCCACATGGGAGGATGAGAATTTTAAACAAAAGCATCTAGAGCTACTCAAGCTTTTAGGATGGATTCAGTTTGTCAGTGTTCAAAGATAGCTCTTTTGAGAGTTTTCCATCATGTCATTAGTCAAAATTTGTTGCTTTTTCAGTTTGTCTTCAGCAATGATTTTGTTCATTGAACAAGTCCTATCATGATATGTTGCTCCTTCACATCATTTCATCACCATTTAGAGGTCTAAATTTAGGTCACTTCATCTCATATAGGTTGAAATCTAGGGTCAAAACTGCCCATGGAAAAATATTTAATTTTTCACTAAAATAAGGCAGTGAAACCTCCATTCCATTCATAAAATTCTAGTTGAAGGAACAAGTCATTTTTTACAGTTCAAAATAAACTCTATATGTCATAAAATTTCTCCATTTTGTTGTTGTATTCGAAGAGAAATGAAGATCTTTGCAGGAGAAAGTTATTTTTGAAATTGCATGCTTATCAAAGTTTTATCTTTAATATTTCAAAAAACCACTCTCGAAACCATAGGATTTAATCCTATGCATTATCTGCCACTACCCATTTGACACGTTACATTCCCTAACCCGTCAATTATCCATGTCACATTACATTTAATACACCCCTACCCTACCATTCATTAAAACTCTGACATACGTTAACTACCCCACACCTCGATCAAATCTGATGGATCACATGCGACTTCACCCACCAATCATTGTCCGAAAATTAATGTTGGGGGGGGGGGGGTTTGAAAAGGGTGGTTTCAAAACCCGACCCCACCACTACATGTCAAAAACATGTGATTTCACACCCCCCTGCATGAAACCACTTATCGACATTATACCCCCACGAAATCCCGCTTATCTGTTGTATCAAACCACCACTTCACCCACCAGTTATGTCTGCCAACGTGGACTATGAAATTTCCAATAAAATTAATTCCCACCCTTCCATAACAGTTAGCCAATTAATTCAATCTTAACCGTTCTAGAGAAGACTGAAGGAAATTTCCAGAGATACTGCCAAGTTTTCAAATATCAAAGGCACATTGATAGGAAGGGCATTGTTGGGAACATTGAGCAATTCCATTTATATTTAGTATGAGATTAAACATGTTTTTGTGGTGAGGCCCACTTTTGCTAAATACACTGAAGAAGATGAAGTTTACCATAAGGTAATGGAATTGGTCATCCATGATGAAGAGCCCTGGGAAAAACTGTGCAAATTTTAGGAGTACTTAGTTAAAGAGAAAATTCAAAACTCTGCCAGATCATTAATTAACTGACAGCCAGTGCCACCCACAATTATCTCCTTCAGCAATAGTATTCAGTTAGAGCAGCGCTAGCACAACAAATCGAATTTATTTCCATATTACAGTTAGAGTTTAGTTTGGTAAATAAAGCGCTATCTATTATGGCCTTTAACGTAATCTATTGTATTTTAATTTCTATATAAAGACTTTGCTGTACGAAGTATTATTTTTGGATAATATAGTTTTTGAGACTCTGTGTATTACTGTGGACCTATTATTAATGAAATCACAGGATTTGCAACAAATTTTGTGAGATTCATGTAGTATTTCTTTTGAGCACCATGATTTTCTCTGCTATTTCATTTCCATTTTAGTTTCTGTGTAAAACTATTATCAATTTATAAACAGAGATCAGTTATATGTTATGTCTATTAAGATTTCTACACGTGTTTTTTATTCTTATGAATGAATTCAGTAAAATGCTCATTCAGACCCTTGCTTTTTCTATCACTATACAAAAATGACAACTTAACTTTGCTCAAATATTTTTCCTATCCCACCTCACACTGTTCCATGTAAGTCAGTCTTTGAAGTCAGCTTTAGTTTCACTAATCATTATTATCCAGCAAACAAAATTAATTAAAAAAATTTCAAAACACATTAACTCATATCTAGCCTAAAATCTCGTACTCAGCCTAAAATTGAATACTTTAAAAAGTGACATAGGGAGAACCCTCTATGGTTAGGTAGGGCTAGCTACATAGCTAAAATTTGGTTTGTGGTTACCTTTCTTCACTCCTATTTTTAGCCTAGGAAGTTCGGGGGAGTGATAACAGAGGACAACAATTTTTTGAAGGAGAGGGGCATGTTAGGTCCCTATATTACTAGTTTAGTACCTTATTGTTGTTATTGTAGCCCCCTTATTGTTATTGTTGTACCCATCTAGTCCCCATATTGTTATTATTGTGCCCCATAAAAGCCCACTATTGTTATTGTTGTGCCCTTACATTATAATTGTTAGGTCGGCTAGGATTATATTTTGACCCCATGGACTCCCATGTATATAAAGGAGGTTTTGTGATTTATATAATCCAAGAATTGTTCATTTATGTAATGTAAAGGAGGTTTCCCCCTCGAAGTGGCTGATTTATAAGGCGTTGATCTCTCTTTTCTTCTATTTCGGGAGTTGGTTTCATAACAAGTTTGTCTTAGAGGGTTTCTAGTTTAGAAATCTAAATTTCTAATTGCAGCTGGAAGTAGCTATTACACAGTAAATTTTCACCCCATTCACTTCCCGTACCTGATCCTGAAGTTCCATAAGATGAAAAAAGTGCAATATATACACCAAGGAAAATTTTAGGGGCTAATATTCGCAGGTGGGCTAATTTTCCATGGTTTTTCAAAAACCAAGATTCGCCAATTTCCATTTTTTTATAAAATGGTTCACCCAAATTTTATATTACACCATTATTTTACGTTAAAAATTGCCAAAATATTATATTGACTAATATAAAATCATTGGAAAAATAAGTGTTTCTACAGAAATGTCGCCAAAATTTTTACAATTTGCATATTAGGGACTAGTAATATTCGCCAAGTTTTCTAAACTTTAAGATAAACTTCAATCCTTAAAATTTTCCATGATATAAACCATGGAGAATATATCAATATATCCATTGAAGACCAATAGAAATATGCCTCAAATATTTTTTGGAGAAGCTTAGCTTAAAACCTAAATTTCTTGGTCAATGCTCTTTGTTAGTTGTCTTCTTGTGCTGATGGCATGTTGCAACACTTTGACCTAGCACCGCCAGCACACTTCTTCATAGGAAAAACACGTTGAAACTTTTCTGACATTGTTTCCTCAAATGGAGGAGAAGCTTCATGCACTAGAAGCTTTCAAAATGTCAAGCTGCATATGGTTCGATGTAGATATGCACGAGCTCTCTCATTTGGAGCTCTTTTATCTTATCATTAGGAAATTTTCCCTTGAGAAGTGGGTCTTCCTCCTTCTTTTATGGATCCCTAACTCCATCTCCCTACATATAAATTGAATCTCATCCTTCCACTACTGGTTGGTATTTCCTGATCATTGATCCTTTGCATCCTTATACTATGATTATGCCTAAATTTCCACTTGGGAGAAGGATTGCTTGAAGAGCCTCTATTTGGACTTGGACATCACCAAAGGGAAGTCTCCAACATCAAGGCCATGATTGCATGCTTCCTTTTTCTATAATTAATAATACATCTAATGTTTCACTTTCCATATTTTTGTAGATATCTATGCAAGTAGCCTAATACTCCTTGATCTGTTAGGTAGTTTGTATTCGATGTATGCCATGTCTCCTGTCGAGGTTTCTTGTTGTTGTCTCTTGATTTATTATAGGTATTTGAATGCCACAAGAAATGAGGTGAGAGCCTGAAGGATCGTAGAATCAAGTTCTTCGCCAAAGGACTAGACGATAGCATTAAGAAGAGGTAGGTTATTCTTCTACTTCTTCCATTTTGAATACAAACTAGGAAATGGTTCATTAGTTGGTCTCATGCATTGCTAGACCCACTCTAGGGCTAGATATATTTCCTCTGTTTGTAGATGGGATTGTATTCACAATTAAATTGACGACTCCTTTGGGGAGCTATATCCTCTTTATCTCTCCTTTTCCGATTTTTTTTTATCAGTTTGACCGATCATCAAGATCTGAGTCTATTTGGGTCTCTGTAGGTTTGCATAGTGCTTGATTTTTGCTTTAGGGTGTCAATTCTGGTATGATTGTTGAAATTATTTTTATTTTTTCTTTTTATTTCTCGCCCAACGTGTTTTTTGTCCTTACAGAAGTTCCAAAAACGATATTTTATATAAAACAGTCGTGATGATCTACCTTTCATCATGGGTTTTCCTTTCACAGGTGCATTGATCCCAAAGATTAGAAAAAATTAGGGTTTATCTTTAGTTTGCAGCATGTATTGGCCTCTGAGGTGTCTTTCTACTTTGATATGATCTGGTACCACTGTCTTTAGCTTGATTTCCTTAATTGAGTTATGAATTGTCTCTTTGACCTTGTTTGTGTTTGAGTGAATTTTGATCACCTTCTAAGGTTTCTAGGTCAGTTGTCCTTCACTTGTCACTTTTGTGTGTCATCAAGAGATTGGTTGAATCTTTCTGAGGGCTCTGCTGAAATCATTCGAAACAGTATTTCATACTAATTTTAGCTCAGTATTTTCAAAGTTGTTTTCATTTTCACTGAATCATTATTGCACTTCAAAATCACCTTTGATTGATTGTCAAACATAGATCATGATTGTTTGATTTGCGAGCTTGAGAGTGTATGTTTTTTTTTTTTTTTCCTGTTATGAAAGAGAAAAAGTGAAAGTAATTTTCATTTAGAACTTTTGAATTGGTTTGTTCTTCCTTCGTTTTGAAAATAAAAAGTGAAAGTCATTTTCATCCAATTACTTTTGGAACGATTTGTTTTCAATTCGAAAAAAGAGAAAGTGAAAGGAATTTTCATTTCAATTCTTTGTCTGTTTGGTTAGTTTTACTTTGATTAGTTCATTAATTGCATTGGTTTTCATTCGAGCATCCAAAGTAAAAGAAAAAACAAAATATGTTCAGTGCATATTAGTGAAGAAAGAATTGATTTCGTTTTCAATAAGATTTCATTTGGAATAGTGAAAGTGAATTCATTTTAAAGTTGCATTTCAGTAATTTTGAGTTAGTTGAGAGTCATCATTGCTTGTTGCATTCTTTTTTTCACTTTCTCCCTCATTAGTTCAGAGTTCATAGAAATGAAATGAATTATTTTTTGCATTTAGTTGCATTGTAGGGATTTAGGTGATATTGTTATTGAGCCCAAACTTGAAACATAATCAAAGATCAACTTTAAAATTTACTCAATTAACCTTAAGGGGCATTTAGAATTAACAAAAACCTATAGAGGTCTAGGCTAGAGACGTGTTCTGACGTCATGAAGCATAGAAGTTGTTGCTAATAGCTTGTGTTGCGTCCCAGGGGTGATATCTCGTCCCACGTATGGAAGTATATATGACTATTCTCTACGTATGGTAAGTATATAGGGATTCTCTCATTGAACGGGTACACATTAGACAATGCTAATATGGATTGAGGTCCCATGTACCATTGAGTATATTTTGGGAGACCCCACTAGCTTGCAAGCCTGCCATAGGTAACCAAGTCGACTGCCTTGTAAACCATGATACAATGAACACAACATTCAGGGAGATCGTCTGTCGTACATTAAGTCCTTGGTTCGCTAAGGTGTATATTGTAGTTCACGGATTCCTGGTAACCTCTTTTCCTAGATAATCTATTTTTGGTTTATTTTCTTTAATTTAGAAATTTATGTCCACGATAAAACTTTACCCGTGCACAAATCCTTAGCAGATCTTAGGTTGAGGCTAATGGCAACAGTTCCCGAGTTTACCAATCAAGGAATTCCCTCAGATGGGAATCTAGGTCCTTTTCCTTCTTTTGGAAATGTTGGCGCTCCCTATATGGAAACTTCGTCCCTCCCAAGATTAACCATTGGTTTTCCAGTTTGGTTATTTTCAACCCCTGTGGTTTCGAATGTCCAAGCTGCTTCTCAACCAAGTTTTCCTCCACCTGAACAATGTCAACCTCATGTTGATCCTAAGGTTGACCCCTCACCTTATTTGCTTGTTCTTCCTCTTCGCCTTGTGAAAGTATGGATTATAGTAACCAAGAAGCTAACAATAAGAAGAAGAGGACGAAGAAGAAGAAGAAACATAGGCAAGGTGGTAAACAAGCGACCATTTTCTTCACCCTATTATTCCTCTTTGCCTAGTGAAATTATGGATTCTAGTAACCAGGAAGCTAAGAATAAGAAGAAGAGGACAAAGAAGAAGAAGAAAAATAAGCAAGGGGGTAACCAAGCGACCATTTCTACCAATGAAACTAATGTTGAAAAATCTTCCATTCAGTCCCACAGAGTCAAATTCCCTTGCAAGTTATGTAAGGGTGACCACCTTCTTAGAGATTATCTTGGTATTCCAAAGATATTAGAAATGTGGTCCACCAGATCACATTGGCCTTTGTCATCGGCCTTTGGAGGTCATGTTGGTGACAATACTTAAAGTATTCATAGTGAGGTCCATGGGAAAAAGGGGAAATTCAAATTTCCTTGTAAATTATATGAAGGGAATCATCCCATTCACCTTTTTCCTCATATGGATGAAGCCTCCAAAGTATTGGAAAACCTTACAACTTCTTAGCCCTGCCTCCCTACTAGCTATCAGAAGCTTTCCCCTGATTCTCCATTAGTTGGTCAAGTGATTGATAAAAAATCATCTTTGGTCAATCCCAATCTCTCCAAAGTGAATCCCAAGAGTCTTTTCCCAAAAAACCATTGGTTGTGAAAATGGTTGACTTGATTCCACCTTCAGTTGATCGTAATTTTCCTGTAGAGAGTGAACATCATACCACTCAGGTTCTTTTTGTTTCTTCAGATTCCCATGAATTGTAGGGAAATCCTCCCATTCCCATGATACAGGAGGAATATCCTCTCGTTCCCGTAACACAATGGGGTAGTTCTCTCATTCCCACAACACTGCCTCCAAGTAGTCTGGTCGCTTCCTTTGCTTGGAGTCGACTGACAAGATATTGTCTTCCTTCTTACGTGCCCTTTTAGATCACAATACATGCCTATAATGTGGTCATACATAGCACAATAATAGATGAAGGCGCATATGTTAGTATTTTTTCCTCAACTACTTGGAAATATTTTGGTTCTTCGTGGCTTGTTCTTATTACTTAGAATTTGTTAGCGTTTAATAGAGGAACCGTTAGGGATACTTCATAAGTCACTTATTAATTTGGGAGGAAATAATTTATATATAGGTGTGATGGTTGTACAAGTCCCCTTGTATTTTAAATTACTCATTTCGTGAGACTATACCTATGTCATGGGAGCTCTTGTCTCTTCTCTCTTTCGCTTGATGTGTTTCCCACATAAAGGAAGAATTGTGACCATTGATCAACATTCATTCATTGGTCCTAATCTGGCTCCCAATAAACCATCATCCCTTAATGACCCTTACATCCAAGTGGTATCTTCCCCACCACAAGTTAATTATGTGGCAACATGTTACATGCCCGTGTCTACTGATGATCCATTCAGTGATGTAGTGCATCATGTAATGGAGGCATTGGACCTTGATTTCCAGAGTGTTGTTCTCCCATCTGATGAGAAAATATTTGAAGCCATGACCTCTTATGGGAAATGAACAAGGTCTCTAGAGCAGAGTTCCTTTTCTTGTGTCAAGCTCCTTAAAAAATGAATCAAGGCTCTCCATAGAAGAGTTCTTTTCTTGTGTCAAGCTCATTAAAAAATGAAACAAGGTGTCATGATGATAGTTATTTTATTGTGTCAATTCGATACTTTGACTAGATCTCGTAAAATCCTAGTTGAGTCTTTCACTTGATCTCGTGAATGAGCCTTCATTCCATCCACCTATTAGTAACCAGTAGTCTACTTAGGTGAATGAACTGAAGCTTGGGGGGCATGTACCTCGAATTGAGTCACCATGCTGGGGGCATGCAAACTTATTTCAAGCATAGTTTGTCTATGTTTCAAGCTTGTGAAAAGATGAAACCATTTTTATTATATCTCTCATGATTTCCTTTTTATCAACCTCCCCTGCCAGATGAACCTTGTTTTTTTCATTCCATCATCACCCTCTGCTTGGAAGATCAAGAACTCTCACTTGATTTTTTTACCCTGTCTTGGGGAACCACTGTGATGAGTGATATTGTTAGCTAGCCTCTTGACCTATTCATTTTTTGAGCAATTCCATCATCACCGGAACTAGTTGCTACCCTTTATACCACTCATTCCTCCAAGAGGAGTCGTCTTTGAGCTCTTTTATGACTCTTGAAATATGAAAATATTTGCAAGTACTTATCCTTTCAAGCTCGTTAAAATAAATGAACTAACTTCTACTCAATATAAGTTTAACCCTTTTTCAGATTGAGATCGACTATTTACAAAAAAGGAATACCTTAATCGAACATGGTCAAGAGGTTCTCTCGGATATTGTTTTCTACCTTTTCAGATTTGAGAGACTATTTATAAAAATGGAATTTTGAAGTTTTCTTTTCTGTTTTTTTTCAAACTCCCTAAACGTGAAAAAGACACCGAGTTACTCTTTTGTCGGACCAATAAAACTTAAATGACGAAAGACTTGTCACCATGACAAGACCGATTTACTCCTTCTTAGATCTCATTAAACTTACTAGGATGGATTCATTCAAAGAATGAACTTATATGTTAATAATATGTTATCCTCTTCACACTTTCTATCAAAATAAAGAGGTACTCGTTAGCAATAACGGTGGAAAATTGAAAGTGAAACTTCCCATATGTTTTGTGGAAGCATGTCTCTCTTGAACATGACAATCGTCCACATTTTCATGTCGGGTTGAGGATATCCTTCATTCCTCACTTTACTTCCTTGGTTTGGGAAATACATTTGCCTCTCATTTAATCATTATTTTCCATCATCATGACCTTTAATCCCATTTTGAATCAAATTCTACCACACTGCGGAGTTGTATCGTCGATATGTTCAAGAGAAGTCCCTTTTGTAAAACATCCTCTACTTATTTGACCCTCTCTGAAATAGTCCTGAATCACTCATATCATCATGATAAATCTTTTGTTTCGTGTCGATGATGTGGGAATAATTATTTTCCTCCTTCGACAAATCACTTTCTGTCGACTTCAGCTCATTATCCAAGAAGAAAATTTAGAAACTCCTTTTCAGTACCATGGAGCTTGCATGCCTCAATGGAAAGTTCTTTGCGTTCGGCGACAGGTTCATATCACTAGACTTTGATTGAATGACTCTACAGGTGTTCGAATTAAACTCATTAATTCACACTTGTAGATTGTGTTGTCATACCTTGAGGGCCATCGTCATCATTGGTGGTTTCTCTCATGCCTATTAATAGTTTACATTATTGACTAGTAATCAAGTGGTTTCTACCATATTTGACATCAGTACATATATTCACATGGTTAGATTCATACAATGGGTAGATCGAGATAGAGATGAATACCCTCGATCACATTTGTTATTATCCAGGCTGCATGGGGTTTTTGAGTATTCATGATTGTACACATGATCCTTTCTATACATATGGCCGCGACCATACCATGGATCCATTTCCATGATCTCTTTCATATGGATGGTTGTGACTATGTCGTGGGTTCATGTGTAATTTGATGCCTATTAAGAGATATGTTATTAGGCATGTTTATATGTGGTTTATATCATAGATGTCACATATTGTATTATGCTTGATTTGGTAGGTCTCCTTGCAGTATTCTGAGCCCTCACCTTGGTTTGTAAATCATTTCACCCATCACTCCCTGTTATGCATTCATGCTTTAGGGGGCATCTGTTACACATTAATTTGTCACCCCGTTCAATTCCCATCCCTGATCTTGGAGTGCCCTAAGATGAAAATTGTGTAGTATATCCACTATGGAGAATACATCAAGATAACCCTTGAATACCAACATAAAGCTACCTCGAATATTTTCTGAAGAAGATCAGCTTAAAACCTAAATTTATGGGTCAATGATCTTTGTTAGTTTCCTTCCCATGCTTATGCCATGTTGCAACACTTTGAAATAGCACTACCAACATGCTTTTTGATAGGAAAAAGTGCGTTGAACCTCTTCTGGCAGTGTTTCCTCATATGGAGTAGAATATTCATGCACTAAAAGCTTCCACTACAAGAAAAAAGAACATTGGTGAGGCTCATGCTTGTGACGGACCTTTAAGGTCTGTCACCAATGTCACATATGGTGATGGTGATTAAAAAACTTTCACTATAAGTGTATATAGTGATGGTCCTTTATGGTCCGTCACCAAAGACATTTTCAATGACACTTTTGGTGAGGGTCGTTAAAGGCCCATCACTAATTCTCTCTTTGGTGACACTTCTAGTGACGAACTTTTAATGACCCTCCACAATGCTCTTTTTGTTACTTTTGGTGATGGTCAAAAAATGTCCGTCATCATTGATCACTAAAAACCGTCACTGTAAGTGTATATAGTGATGGTCCTTTATGGTATGTCGCCAAAGAAATTTCACTTTTGGTGAGGGTCGTTAAAGGCCCATCACTAATTCTCTCTTTGGTGACACTTCTAGTGACAAACTTTTAATGACCCTCACCAATGCTCTTTTTGTTACTTTTGGTGACGGTCAAAAAATGTCTGTCATCATTGATCACTAAAAACCGTCACTATAAGTGTATATAGTGATGGTCCTTTATGGTCCGTCACCAAAGAAATTTCACTTTTGGTGAGGGTCGTTAAAGGCCCATCACTAATTCTCTCTTTGGTGACACTTCTAGTGACGAAATTTTAATGACCCTCACCAATGCTCTTTTTGTTACTTTTGGTGACGATCAAAAAATGTCCGTCATCATTGATCATTCCAATGATTTTTTGATGATTCTATTTGCCTGTTAATATATTTTTTTACAAAAGACAATGATTTAATACCAATATTGTGGAGAATTTTTTATAATATTTCCAAGGCCATAGTGGTTAGGGTCAGTGAATTTTTTAAGAAGTAATAAGCGTGTATCATTTCCCTCGAGTAATGACTAGTAGAATAGAGATTTCCTATGAGTCAACACATAATTCATATCTATTAAGTTTATTATCTAGAAAATTCCATTTAGATAAAGTTCCACTATTGTGTGTAGGAAATATATTATTTAATACATAATCGAGCTTTGACAATTCTATTAATGAGAAAGACCTAACAATCCTCAACAATCTGGGCACACCTTAAATTAATGCTTTGGCACACACTAACAT
This sequence comes from Pinus albicaulis, assembly GCA_034641835.2. Lineage (NCBI taxonomy): Eukaryota > Viridiplantae > Streptophyta > Pinopsida > Pinales > Pinaceae > Pinus > Pinus albicaulis. The sequence goes on along the minus strand of CM076584.1, from coordinate 906,426,034 downwards.
TTCTTAGCATCCCACATGTCTTGGAACATCTTTGTACCTAGAACATCTTGTGATGACATTGACGCCCAAGCACATGGTGGCACGCGCTAGCACAACATGGAACTCTCCTAACATGTGTTGGCATGCTGCATATAGTCCCTAGCATGCCCTGGAACACCTTGGTTGAATGCATTGACATACATTAGCACTTGGCACACAATGCCACTTGGAATGTATTGGGACCTATTATTAGTGTCCCTAGCATACCCCTTTTCAAAAAGATAAATTCCTGACTTATTAACCCTCTTATTGGTTCTTTCTTTTGTTTCCTTGACACATATTGATATACCCTAGCACCCTGTGCCACATCCTTAGCACCTAGCATTTATTGGCATATCTTGGCACTAGTAATTGGCACATGATATAATTAGCACACCCTGGAACTCCCAAGCACACTTTGGGAATTATTAACATGCCTTGATATTCCCTAGTATGCCTTACCAATGCTTATCATACCTTGTCACTCCCTCCTTGGCATTACAACTAACACTAACCATTAACACTAGTCTCTGGCAGTACACGTTCCTCATATTCATTAACTTCCATGAATTTTTACCTAGTGCTCCCTTAATTTTTTTTTCCCTATTACTCCTTAACACTCATCAACATGCGTTATCACTCTCTAGCACACCTTAGCACTCTTCAACATTCCCTTCCACTTCATAACATGCATAATTCTAGTCCCTGACACATATTGGGGCTTGGCACGTGTTGGCGCTTGGAAAGTCTTAGCATGTATGGAATACATTGAAATGCCTTGGTATTATTTAGCATGGTTTAATATTAAATTTATTTGTGATGATCAATTGTTGGAAAGTAGATGAGAAGCAACAAAGGAATACTTGGCACTTAGAATGCACTAAGACTTTGCACTTGGCACCTATTGCCACCTAGTGTTAGTGTGCCTAGCATGCCCCTCTTGGAAAAAGGTAAATTGATGACTTATTAACCCTCTTATGTGTTAATTTCCTTGTAGTTTAAATTTTTTCTCCCTTTTGTTGTCTTGAAAGTCACGACACGCATTGACACACCCTTACACATCTTGGCATGCCTTATCACTTGGCACATCTTAGCATGTTTGACATGTATTCCCACTATCCGGCACATCAAGGGGGTGAAGAGAGATGTAGTCCTAAAGTGAGGTCGAGTACGAGGGCCGAGTAAGGGTTGCTAAAAGGGAGGTCATGATCATCCCTCCAAGAGCAAGATCATCATGTGAGGGTTCAGAAGAATGTTGCATACCTTAATGGTCGGTTTGCGCTAGGAAGTAGGATGGCATATTGTTGATTCTCTTCTGGTAGATCAAGATTAAGAGAGGTTTCTCATGAGAATATGGGCATGTGATTTCAATGGTGTCTTTGTGTGAAGGCTGCATCAAATTCTGAAATGTTGAAATTTGCAACAAGAAATAGTGAGATTGGAAACCAGAAAGGACAATAAAAAATGCATCCACACTGGTGAGGAATTTTGATGCACCAGGAGTGAGGAATGTGGGGCATCCAATTTATTTTTGCCTTAAATAAATTGGACAATAAATTTTAATTTCATCTCATAACAACTTGTGTCAGTTAATTAAGTCATGATGACTGAGTTAGCTCAAGAAATTCGAGTTGAGGGTCTAATATGAGGCATCTAGAGGGATTCTAATATTATTGAGGTCTAGTTGAAGTTGATGCATTAGTGGGGTGCAAGTGTAAATAATTCAATTAAATGAGTTAAAATCATTTTAACTAGTTCTAACTGAGTGATGTGCTAGTGAGAGGTTCAGTGAATTAAATTAGATTTAATTCACAATGAGTGATCAATAAAATAATTGATAATTCACTATTAATATTTGCATGCATGTCAGTTTCGAGGAATACCCAGTTGAGACAGAGGTTAAAGGGAACATAACTATCAGTTTTATTCAGAGAAAGTTTCCCATGTGCAATTATAAAGTCATTGGGATGCCATGATGGATTGTGCAATCTAGGAAGACTGATTTTCCTAATTAATAAGGAGTTAATTCCCTAGGAATTTCATGAGCAAGGCAGGCTGAAGTAAGGATAAGAATAGGCTAAGTACTAGACCAAGTTTTCCTAGATCAACGGGAGACAATTGACAAGTCTTTGGGAGAATCTCATGAGAGATTAAGCATTGTATTGTTTCATGATTCCTTGACTTAATACACAATAGAGATAGAGGGGTTTTGATTAGTTTCTTTCCCCAAATACATCATGTTGTTGAGCGATTGATAATTTATTTCTCTTACTTATATATGATTGTGCGATCATGTTTCATTTCTGTAAATTGTAGGAAGGATTCGATATCTTGTTTTATTAGATTACAAGATCAGATTGAATCTCGTTGGTTAGATTTTCTACATGGTATCAGAGCAGGAATTTTTTTGGGTACGAGTTTGTAGAGAATATTTGAATATTTTGGTGTAAAATTTTCGAAAAAAAATAGAATATTTGGATTCCTTGCGAAAATCTACCGAAATGGAAAAAGAAATCGGTCAAATCGGAGCTCGGATGAAGGAGATATCATCAATGTAAAATCAACTCTTTTTTAGAAACTTTTTGTAACTTCGTGACAATTACATTGTACGCAAGTCAAGAACCTATATGCACTTGAGGTACCAGATGCATGCAAAGATTTGAGGAGAAAGGCAGAAGTTAGAGACTTGGTGGTTTAGAGGGAGCATAAATTACCTCTCAACATGCATCCTCATGAGAAGCAGATCTCGTAAGGTTGTGGAGTAGTCGCCACAATTGGAGAAGCAGAGAGGAGACCGAGTGGAAGCATCCACTCAAGAAGAGACCTCCATGAGGGGGAAATTTCGAGCTAGATGGGAGAGGGAGCAGCCATACCTCGAGGTGTAAGGTGGGGTTATGTTTAGACATAATCCCAAGATAAGAAATTTGGGCAAGGTCCATTGAGATGGCATGTCTCATGGATCGAACTTGGTTGCGAGGAGCCCATAGTACTGTAGTAGTAGGAAGGATTAGTTAGATTGATGTAGTCAGATGTCAGCAAGACAGAAATCATAGTGACAGATGTCAAATACTGAAGCACAAATAGAGTTAGCAATAGTTCAAAGGGCATGGATGCAGATGTCAGCAGTAGTGTAGAGAATCCAATACTAGACAGGTGCAGTAGCTAGTAGCAGTCAAAAGACTCTGATGACAGATACATTATACTGATTCAGTTGTTCAAAGGCTATTCGGCTTTAGGATTTGCAGGTGCAAACAACACTAGAGAAGTGTAGCATGCAGAACATTCCAAAGGTACCGGATGGGGATAGATTGAATTCCTTTCTTGTTGAGAGGGAGTGTTGAAATTTGCAACAAGAAACAGTGAAATTGGCGGCTAGAAAGGACAAAAAAAAATGCACCGACACTGGTGAGGAATTTTGATGTACTAGGAATGAGGAATGTGAGGCGTCTAATTTATTTTTCCCTTAAATAAATTGGACAATAAATTGTAATTTCGTCTCAAAAAAACTTGTGTCAATTAACAAAGTCATGATGATTGAGTTAGCTCAAGAAATTCGATTTAAGGTGATCGAGGTGGATATTGGTGGCCACCCGCCTATTCCACTTGGGCCCTCGCCATTGTCTCTTTCAGTTTTCCAGTTTCTTTAATTATAGCACAATTTACTATTTTTGTCAGTTTTTCAGGTCCTAAACTTCTAGAGCCAAATTTTGAGGCCCCAAACGACATTTTTTGGGCATGAAAGGTCTGGTGATTTCTTATAAATCGCATTAGCAGTTGTAGTCCTCGGAGAGATCTTTCTAATGAGGTATCATGTGCATCAAACGAAGATCATATGACCAAGTTACGACCCTGGAAAGTTGGCTACCCAACTAACCCCAACGGGGCCCATAAACTCTTGGTGTTACATCTCCTCAGGACAGGGTTTTCTTTGTCTCATCAAAAGAGTTTGGCTAATAGTGTACAAGCAGCCAAGACAGAAAAGGGAAGAAAGCTCACTTCTCTTATGGCTCCTATAAGCCTCTATTTCTGGATGTGGCTTTGTTCAGAGCCCTAACGGATGGGTTCTGAGAAAACATTCTCCATTCATGCCAAGGTAGATTAATTGTTGTGGTTTTATTCCCTTGAATATGGGTTGGTGTTCAGTTTAGGGTTTTATCTTAATTTAAATAATAAAAAGACCCTTGATCCTTATTGTAACATAGTTCAGAGGAACATAATTATCAATTGTATTTATAGAAAATTTCCCATGTGCAATTATAAATTCATTGGGATGCCATGATGGATTGTGCAATAAAGGAAGGTTGATTTTCCTAATTAATATGGAGATAACTCCATAGGAATTTCATGTGTAAGGCAGGCTGAAGGAAGACTGAGAATTGGCTAAGTACTAGACCAATTTTTCCTAGATCAACAGGAGACAATTAGCAGAGTGCTGGAGAATCTCAAGAGAGATTAAGCATTGTGTTGTTTCATGATTCCTTGACTTAATAAAAAATAGAGATAGAAGGTTTTGAGCACTTGCTTCCCCAGATACATCTTGTGTTGTGCGATTGATAACTAGTTTCTCTTACTTATATGTGATTGTGCGATTTTGTTTTGTTTCCACAAATTGTAGGAAGGATTCGGTATCTTGTTTTAGTACATGATTACAAGATCAGATTGAATCTCGTTGGTTATATTTTCTACATGAAATAGAAGAGAGTGTTGATACCATCTAATTGCCTTGTGGTGGTTAGTAGGCCACAAGGTCTGTGATAAATTCCAACATAAATGGAGGAGGGCTTGCACTGTAATTTAGAGCCATAACAGAAGTCGACACAGGCATAATATTGACTGAGTTAACCCTAGTTTGAGGGTCGACATTGAGATCTAAAGTTCATGTCAAGATTCAGTCAAAGAAATGCCCAAAATCTATGGATCCATATGAGCTAGGTCAAGTCTCTTATGGAGGCAAGAGTCATGTTTTTTCTATGTGTGGATAGGGTTTGTTCTACAACAATTAGAAGTACATAAGTATAATTCCCTAGTTAGGACAGTTTTATAGCGTGTTTAGTTTATAAGGTATGACCTTAAGACTGTGACAAATTTGCGTAGAAGAAGATGGGCTGTGACTCTTAGAGCGAGGTTTATTTCTGCAATAAAGACCACAGATCTGGAAGATGGTTTGCAAATTTAGTATGTGTGGAGACAAAAGATCCAAAGGAGGGTGGAACCTGAGTAGAAGATTGAGCATGCAGAAGAAATGTGCCATATGAAGAATGGATTGACATGTAGAGGATTTTATTTTGGTGGAATTTCCATAGAGTTTTAGAAAAATATCTGAATAAACCTATAAACAATTAGTAAATGGACTGTTAGTGGCTGATTTGTGACCCTAGTTTAGTCATCTACAGATTTTTAGAAGTATGATAAGAGGAGTAGTTCATATTTGTTCATACATTGGACAACAAAGATCAAATTTTTTATACACAAGAACAATGATCTTGAGAGGACTCAAACCATTGTTAGGTGGCATATTTGAAGAGCCCTAGATGAAGACAATATTTTTGGCCCTAGATCAGTAAAAGGAATTGACTATAGTTGGGTATATTGATGTAGGCCAAGTACAGTTGGAGGGTTGTTAGGTTACTATCAAAGAAGAGCCCTGACTCTTGTTCTAGTGAAGGACAACAAAATTGGTAGAAGGGAAGGTGTATAGGGCCTAAGGATGTGCAAACATTGAAGGACTAAAGTAACATTCAAGTGGGTTAACCAACTAGCCCTAGTTCACTATATTGTAGAGGATTGATTCAGTGAGAAGAAGGGCAGCCTCCATAGCCTTGGAATTCTCATCTTGGAGCTATAGTATGGCAAAAGTGGGCACACCAAAGAGTTGTTCACAAATGGAATTGTGAACAACTTGTTACCACTTAAACTAGTAGTGGAATTAAAAGGGGTTACTAAGAGGGAAACTACTAGGACAATGGAAACGATGGAGGCTTAGCCCATTGTCACCATAGCTAAGGCTCCTTACGTTTCATGGACTTTCACCAATGGGTGGATTCCCAGTAGTTTAGGAAGTCACTTGTAGAGTATAGGTCAAAGAATAGGTGGGAAGTTACCCTCGAAACCCTTTACCTAAGATAAAATAAAGAGTGGGACTTTATTTCCTTTTAAGCAATGGAATTATCTTCTAGGGAGAGAGGAGGGGGATTGAAGGGCTGAGGGAGAAGAATAAGACTTATGAAGGAAGTTATCAATCCCTAAAATCCTTTGGGAATTTGGATTCCCAAATGGTCTTTCATGAAAGGCCTTTGACACCAAATGGGACCACACGGGGCCAAGTGGACCCAGCCTAGGTTCAGGGACGGAATTTAGCAACCAATGATGTTCCTATTCTGGAAAAGGTGATGGGAAGGATCATACAATTATTTTTACTTTGATAGGTCAAATTGATCCTACTAGGTTCTATCCTTGGGAACACCTAGGCAAAACTTGATCCTAGAGCTAGGGCTTGAGGTGTCAAGAGATTCCACTGTCGAAATTGGCCCAAGTTCTAAGAAGAGTGAGGGCACCTGGAAATGCAGCTAACTCTAGGGGATAGAAGTTTTCCTCTAGCTAGATTCCTCGAAAATTGTTTCCCTAGGTGACCTAATGGGGTTGGACCTAGGGAATGTGAAAATTTCTTAATCTAAGACACACTATTGCAATATCTTGATTTACTTCTCCTACTTGAATTAAGTTACAAGTTAATTTATGAAATATTCAATAACTTAACAAAGTAAATAGTAAATACAACTAGCAACCTACACATATAGATCAAATACTGAATAACATGCTCATAGAAAAAGTGGCACACAGATTTTCTGGACAACTACTCCCGAAAAAACCCCAATATGGGAAAACTGGTGCAACTAGCTCTAGAGGGTTTTCATTATTATGAAGAATCTAACTACAACAATCGTGGGTATCAAAACTAGTTCACCCAACAGAGAAATAAAAACGACAGTACTACGCTACTCTGAATCCCTCTACCTCAGCCTAAATGGCCTGCGTCAGCCTCTTTGCTACTCAGTAAGGGCCTGCATCATACCTGAAGGGCTTACAATGCCCTTGCGCTACTTTGACTAGGCCTGTGTCATCCCTCCGTGGCTTCTGCTGCCTCTGCGCTGCCCCTGCTGGGCTCTGGCTGGACTGTGTGGTTCCTGCTGCCCCTGTTGCTCTGGCTGGCTGGAATGCTTAAGCAGAAAAAACATAGGTAAGAAAGAAGGCATTGGCCAAAGGCAATGCATAACAGTCAGAAAAATTGAAGAAATGGAATGAAAATTGATCAATGTCCACAATTAACTTAAATAGCTTAATGGGACTAGAGAGTAAAAGCTATGACAACAACAATAAGTGCTTATAGAATAAACTAAGAGAATAGATGAGACTAATTCATGAGGTTAAAATGTTGTATAATTGTTGGCACAGGAAAACTGTAGAATTTTTAGAGTAAATCTCTGCAGGCACCATTAGTTGGTGATCATCGATAATCATTTGAGTTCATCAAATACCCTGATGAATGGGGCTTACAAGCTATTTGTGTACACAAACCCCACAGAAGTTGTGTGATGGAAAAATATTCACACTATATTGAAGAAAACACCTACAAGATAAGGATGACATTTCAAATGGGGCAAGAAATAATAGAGAGATAGACATCGAAAAAAGTTAAAATGCTAGGGAAACAGGAAAGCAACTAGGTAGCATGGTATAAAGCACAACAAAGAAAATTATAAATATGGAAAACCCTACAAATTAGCGCCCATCCAAACATCACCACAATTTTTTCTTCAACTCTAAACCTCCAAATTCATCAAATTATATCCTGTATTAAAGCCTGATCCTCTCTGTTAGCCATTCCGAAGATAAGGCTGAGAACTTACTACAGAACCATCACCTACATGTAGTGATCTTATTATGTGACCAGACAACCTACTTTCGTGAAGACATGGAAAGGTAAACACTCTCTGCCAAGATTTTCCATACAGCCCAGGTTGAGCAACCACATATACATCACCAGTTTTTTCTCTTCAGATTTGTGACTTAGAAGAGCTTTGTCTGACCACCTCCGGGTTGCTCCCAGAGTCACCCAAGCAAGCCCTCTCAACATCATCCTCTTTCTGTAGTACCTAATTAGTAATTTAATTAACCATAACAGTTTCTTGATCATGCAGGTATTTCAAATATATTGCCAATAAGCATAAAGCTTTCATGTTAAACAATTAGGTCAAAAGACTTTAGACTATGATGCAAAAAATACAAAGAAACCTCACCAACACTCAAAGGACAAACAAAGTCAAACCTCTACAAAGTATAAATAGATATCTGATAAACTTCATTCCACCACAAAAATGTGCTTAACTAAAGAAAATTCTAATTACTGTGCTTTCAAGACAAAGCTTTCAAGGGTAGTGATGTTATAAACATACCCCTACACCTCGTGAACAATCAATGTGTATAAATAGACCATCATATGGCTCATTTTAAACATCATTATTATCATTTTATAAATCATTTTTATTAAATCAACAAGAAGCAAGCAACAATTGCATTTAGTTCCACTGAAGCAAAGTATATGGTAGTTTCATATACTTATTGTGAAGCTATCTATATTTGCAACTTGATTGTAGAGTCAACCAATCAGTTATTGAAGCCAAATATTGTCTCTTGTGAGAATCAAAGTTACATCAAGCTCTATGAAAATCCAATGTGTCATGACCATTTCAAACACATTGATATTCAATACAATTTCCTAAGATTCCAAGTTCATTAGGGAGTTAGTAGTGTTGGACCACATTCTGAAAAAGTTTCATATGGTTAATAGTTTGACAAAGCTCCTAACAAAGGGGAAGTTTGACAAGTTGGGGGAGAATCTTGGGTTATTGGAAAAAAAAAAATTCTCAAGAGTGTTAGATTAACTAGTTGGTCTCACCTCAGCCTTGAGAATTTGAGCAGCACCCGGATTGTAGAGCTAGATTGTGGTACACCAGTCAGAAAGATTCATAAATACAGCTAGAAGCTTATAATGACACCTTCAAGGATAGACGAATTAGTTGTTGGGTCACACCCACCATGTATGGCACACTAGTTGAGGAGATTAACACCATCATCTCAGGTGCATTCATGAGTGCACACTTATGGAATGAGGCACCTTCAGGAGAGGAGTTATATCTACTATGATAATGCACTACTCTAAAATAAAAGCCTTGCATACAAGGAAAAGTTATGAGGGAGTTGCTCATGCTCAAGGGAGATGCACCACTAACGCTATCATTAGCCTGTTTTCTAACAACACCTTCTCTTAACTTATAAATGAAAAGGATGGGCACAGTAGTTAGACATTTGTAGAAATAGATAATAAGAGTGAGTATTGTTAGCTTGTAGGTTGTAGTAGGAGCTTTTGTGAGATGACAACTTGCTGTGACATTCTTCTATTTGAGTAATAAAGACTTCTATGCAATTGTTGTTGGAGCCTACTCTTTTTATCCTGAATTCTCAGATTACAGATTTGTGTAGAGTGGGCCTAATATATTTGTTGTTTTAATCCATTGTACTTCTTCTCTCTCCCTTTCTCTCCTACCTCGCTCTCTCTTCCCCTCTCTCTCTCTCTCGACCCTCCAATCCTCTCACTATATCCCTCCCTCTATCCTTCTTTCTGCCCCCCTTCCATCTTTGTGTCACTATCTCCCTCTCTTACCCTTCTCTACCTCTCTCACTCCTCTCCCTCTCTCTCTCTCTCTCTCTCTCCATTCCTTCTCTCCCCTCTCCTCTTGAACATATCGGCGACACTGTGATGAGTTGGCAACATTGACCCAAAACCGAAGTGAAGGTATGATGAACCATAGGTGATGAATGAATTGTCAAGATGATTACCCAACCCAAACAGTCACAGACATGGAATGAAGGAAGTGTCATGTTCAAGAGCGACTTGCTACCATAAAGAAAATATTGTTCGTTCTTCCCAAATTTTTCCCCAGTCATTTGTCGACCAGTACCTCATTATTTTTTAACAAGCTTGAAGAGGATAGCATTTGCTTGATCTATAATTCAACCCTTCGGGCGAATAAAGAATGAAGTATCGCTAATTAATAATTTAACGAGTCTAGCGATGAATGAAACTCGATTCTTGCCATTATTGACAAGCCTGTCGCTGTTTTATGATTTAACAAGCTCAATGACAGTGACAGCCCGGTCCTTTTCATATTTAGAGAGTCTGAAAAAGAGGACGAAAGAGAACTCCATAGTTACTTTTTCATAAATTTGTCTCTCAGATCCGAAAAAGTGTAAAATAATATCTGAAAGAACCTCTTTGGTCATGTTTAACCAACGGTATTCCTTTTTCGTAAATAATCTATCTCAGTCTGGAAAAGGGTTAAACTTATACTGAGTAGATATCAATTCATTTAATTTAACGAGCTCGAAATGACAAGTGCTCGACAATCTTTTCACATTATCGGAGTCTGAAAAGAGCCTAAAGAAGACTCCAGGGGTTCCTTTTTCATTGTTATGGAAGCTCGAAAAAGAGATAAAAGTGCGCTTCAAATCCATTTTCGTTTTTAACAAAGCTCGAAAAATAAGGAGAAAAATCATGCTTTGTGGTCAAGTCATTCTTAATAAATTTGCACGACTAATCTGTTCATCAGTTGTATTTCCTGTTCATAGCAACATCAAACGGATTAAAAATACCTGTTTCATGATAAAAACATAATAAAACTATAGTCACAGCAATAAATTTAACTTGCAAATAATTAAATGACTATTTAAAAGTAGTTTTACTATTCATTTTTACCATTCCACAGTGACCATTTTCATTTTGGAGCTCTGAACCTGATTTTGCCCTCGAACTTCAGTCATCGATTGCGGTCATTTCTGTGGACGGATTTCGTCGCTGTTTCTTCCAGGTTAGTGCCATGAACCTTCTCTTTCTATTGGTAATCATTTCATTTCCATTTCTTGCAATTTTTCAGGGTTTTAAGACCCCCTAGGTTAGATTTTCCCCAAAAAGAAAGCAACGCACCCTTAAGCATCGAAACCTGCGTTGCATAGCAGGTACAGTGAAAGGTACCTGCATGTGCAATGCACTGTCTCAAGCCTAAGCCTGCGTTGGGCACATTTCAAATTTTTTGTTTTGATGTTTAGCTCAAAATTGACCTAGTTTTCTACAATGGATGGTTTCTAATGGATCTCTTACTTATGTTTCAGGTTTCCATCAGATAACAATGATGATTACATGGTGAGAAAGAGAATATGAAGAACAAGACATGATTTCCCTAAATGACCCAGGTACTGTAAGAGCCCTGAGGGATTGTGGACTTTTAAAGTACTTCAAGTTATCCGAAATGAGGCAACAGATTGAGCTTCTTGAGTTCTTGGTTCATGCATGGGATCTGGCAATAGAGGCATTTCACATTAAGAACTAAGTGGTTCCTATCACTGTTGAGGACGTGTACTTTCTCACAGGTTTTTCGAGGAGGGGTTTGCCCATTTCTCTTTCAGGGTCTACCGTTGGAGGAGAGACGGTGAGAGATTATATTTTGCAGTATTGTTATGCAGGGGCAGAACCGAGCAAAGATGGGAAGATTAACATCCGTACAGTGAGAGATTTTCCCTTGAGAACCATCCTGTTCACAATCGCAAAACTTGCTAGCACAGTGACACTACATGTGGCTAACAGATCTTATATGTAGTATGCACTAGAGTGTCTCGAGCCAACAGTCTTCAACTGGTCTAAAGCTATTCTTTCTCAAATAAAGGAACAACTGAATAAAGCAAAAGGAGGAAGGAAAAAGAATTTCAGTTATGGTTCGATCCTAATATCTTTCACTTTGGAACAGATTCCATTGATGCAGCCACAACATGTGACGCTGGATATCGCTAGTCCTAGAGAGCCTCAGATGCAGAGATGGGTGGAACATATGGGTCGACACGTAGGGCAGTTGACAGTTGTATTGTCTACTGCATTTTTCTCCTAGTTCCGGCGAGAGATCGTCGCCATCGATGATTATGCATACGCATCGAGGATGCCCGTATTAGTTTTGCTAAGTTGTGACCGCCAGGGTGCCTTGTGCACGTTCGAGTGGCCCGTTTTCCATTTGATCCCTTGTGGCATCGTTCGTTTGGGTGCGTCATGTCGTGCCGTGTGAGCGACCGGGCACGTTAGGGTCGGGCCGTTTCGTTCGAGGGCGCCCGTATCAGTTTTGCTAATTTGTGACCACCCGGGTGCCTTGTGCACGTTCGGGTGGCCCGTTTTCTGTTTGATCCCTTGTGGCACTGTTCGTTTGGGTGCATCGTGTCACGTCGTGTGAGGTCGCCTGACCGGGTGCGTTTGGTTCGGGTCGTTTCATTCAAGGGCACCCGTATAAGTTTTGCTAAGTTGTGACCGCTCGGGTACCTTGTGCACGTTTGGGCAGCTCGTTTGCCGTTTGCTCCCTTACGGCATTGTTCGGTTGGGCGTGTCGTGTCGCGCCATGTGAGGTCACCTGACCGGGCACGTTCAAGTCGGGCCATTTTGTTCGAGGGCGCCCGTATCAGTTTTTCTAAGTTGTGACTATCCAGATGCCTTGTGCACGTTTAGGCAGCCCGTTTATCGTTTTCTCCCTTGTGGCATCGTTCGGTCGGGCGCGCCATGTGAGGTCGCCCAACCGGGCGCATTCAGGTCGGGTCATTTTGTTCAAGGGCGCCCGTATCAATTTTGCTAAGTTGTGATCTCCCGGGTGCTTTCTGCACGTTCGAGTGGCATGTTTTCCATTTTCTCCCTTGTGGCATCGTTTGTTGGGCGCACTGTGTCGCGCTGTGTGAGGTCGCCCGACCGGGCGCGTTCAGGTTGGGTCGTTTCGTTCGAGGGCGCCTGTATCAGTTTTGCTAAGTTGTGACTGCCCAGGTGCCTTGTGCACGTTCGGGTGGCCCGTTTGCAGTTTGATCCCTTGTGGCATCGTTCGTTTGGGCGTGTCGTGTCGTGCCGTGTGAGGTCGCCTGACCGAGCGCGTTTGGGTCGGGTCGTTTCGTTCAAGGGCACCCGTATCAGTTTTTCTAAGTTGTGACCACCCGGGTGCCTTGTGCACGTTTGGGTGGCCCGTTTTCTATTTGATCCCTTGTGGCATCGTTCGTTTGGGCGCGTCGTGTCGCGCCATGTGAGGTCCCCGACCGGGCACATTCGGGTCGGGTCGTTTCGTTTGACGGCGCCTGTATCAATTTTGCTAAGTTGTGATCGCCTGGGTGCCTTGTGCACGTTCGGGCACCCCGTTTTCCGTTTTCTCCCTTATGGCATCGTTTGGTCGGGCGTGGCATGTCGCGACGTGTGAGGTCACCCGACCGGGCTCGTTTAGGTCGGGCCGTTTCGTTCGAGGGCGCCCGTATCAGTTTTGCTAAGTTGTGACTGCCCGGGTGCCTTGTGCATGACGTTTGGGTGGCCCGTTTTCCGTTTTCTCCCTTGTGGCATCGTGATGCAGAGGCATTAGGCTAAAACAATTTCCATGCATTTTTGTTAGACTTAGGGGTTTCTAGTTTTCAAAAGAGTTATATTTTATGTGGTGAATTTAGTGGGTTTTTATTTATTTTAGTTAAATGTGGAGAATTATAACTGCCCTCGAATGATTAGTGGGCATATGAAGAGATAGTCAGTTTTAGTTTATCTGGGGATTAGGCTAAATTTAGAACCATAGGAATTTTAGAGTTTTATTGAGCGTTAAGGGAAGATGAAACGATTATTGTTAATTTGTATAAATAAGCCTCTGTGGCATAGAATTGCATAGAACTGCATAGAGTTAGAGAGTGGGAGAGGCTGAGTAGGAGAATAGAAGGCCATTAAATTTGAAGATCTGGCTGAGGACCAGAAGACTGTAATTAATTTCATTTATATGAAGGAACCTGTTTAGTCTTATATGTGCATTGATTAATTCATGAATAGTTAAATTCCGGTGTTGAGGATATGATATATATATGGTCTGCGTGAGAATGTTTTGGACCTCTATAGTTAACTGTGTGAATGGAACTCTGATATCTGGGGTAATGGCATTTCTGCACGCCTTTGATGGATAACTAGCAAACTGTGGTTGAGTCCTGTGAATTTGACCCTGTGTGGTTAAATTCCTAATAGATAGAGGATATCTATTGTGTAAAGGGAGAACTTTGTGATAGATTTTGGAGATAAGGCCCTGAATGGGTGGAAGAGTCGATGTCAATTATACCAACATTGTGGTTTGCGTTGAAAGCGCCGAGGTGAATCAGGAGGGATGTTAACCTCTGTTCGTGATATTGGAAGCGATGGCGAGGTTTTATAATGAAACCTTAACACTATGCGAGGGAGTGGTTTAACTTGCAAGGACCTCGAATCGAATGAAAACATAGTTAAGAGGCGGATGGAACCATGAGGGAGAAGGAAGCGAAACCAGGAGCGTAAATAGAGACAACGATTTTTGGAACCAACCCGGCGGTATTCGCAAAGTTTAAAAGTGGTATTCGGTTTTTGAAATAAAAATGTGATACGCCTCTGTGCTCAACACGTGGCATAAGGCTGTATTGCAAAACAACCCATTTCACACTTTTTTGGAGGGTTAAAGCTCATTCAAAAGAAAGTGCGATACTCGTCCGATCGGGCGGCAACAAGGATCGACGATGGTCGCACTCTGAAGTTTCACGGATATTAACGAGCGAAGAGGGGCGTTAAAAAGCGCACAAGTTGGTTGCGCGATGATCGTTGATTTGGAAAGGTAAAATGCGATAAGCCTCTGGCTGTCAGATGGGGAGGTAAGTTAAATTGTATTGTGGGACCCCATTGTTTGTCGGGTTTTGTTTTAAATCGACGTCAGAGTTGTGTTAATGGAGTATTAGGTGGTGGGACCGATAATCCCTATTATATAGTCTAAACCATAGGGTTGATTAGATATCTCCCGCCCTCTGATTTGATTGTTGGACCTCTGTGTAATATGGGTTTTTATACAGTTGCACATAGTATACAATGAGGGCTTTATAACCTTTTGAAAGAAGCTTCCGCACAGTGATACTCTAAATTTCCAGATTAGAGGATTAAGCAGGTGCGTACATTTTGATGCACAGTAGAGGGTATGGTTTCATAACCATATAGTAAGGGTAAAGAGCTTCCGCACCTATGTTATTCAAATTTCCAGTTCAAAAGATAGAACATTGTGAGGTTGCCCAGATTGTTGAGATTTATTGGGGGTGAAAATTTTGGGATGCATTTATATGCACAAGAAAGAGGAAAATGTGGGGTTATGTGAGGTAGCCCTGGCATCACATCGTTCGTTGGGCGACAGTGTGTCACGCCATGTGAGTTAACAGAAGTTATGGCTAACTCGATGCACACTCCATTATAGCTAATGCGGTCGCCCCTCTCAGAATAGGAGGCAGTGGTTTCGGCCCTTAAACCGTAACTAAATCTATGCATTCGTATATGATTTCATTCGAGATCCATTTTTTTTTTAGAGTTTACATTTGCAAACAGGTTTGTAAAGGTATATGAGAAAATGCATCCTCTCTCTTTGCGAAGGGTGCTTGTACATAGATGTCGGCACGAATCACGTGGCTCCCGGTTTGTGAGATTTTTAGGTTGGCGAAAATGCTTGGTGCGAATGGCTGTATTAAAATCTGATCCGCTTTTCTTTATGGTGTTAGGGGTTTTCGAACCATTTTTTAAAGGGAAATGGTGTTTCAATGGCCTACAAACTGCGTTGTTCTAGCGCAATGCTTTGTGTTTATCGTTTCAGTTTAGTTAAGTGTGAGACTGTTTAGCGTTCAAGAGTTGGATCCATCATTGTCAAGAAAATAGAACCTAGGTGGAATCTTCGGGATGTATATACCGAGTGGCCCAGGGTCTATAGTGGTTTATAAGTGTCTTGGATAAGTGTGTATCGATCCTTTCCTTGCCTGATGATCTTGTGATTAGCCTTTTAAAACTTTGGTTTTATGGGGTGCTTGCATCTTTAAAGGTTGTTTAGTCGTTAATACATTTAGATGTCTTAGACAAGTGTGGAGTCACCTTGGCTACTGATCTTGTGATTAGACTTTTAAAACCTTTTTGATGCAGGAAAACAGTGTATGCTTCTCGATGCCCTTGATATCTAACAAGTAATTGAGGGCACAGCGGACCATGTCCTCAAATACCCTAAGTATTTTGTTTTCTGTGGTTCTGTCTTCTGTTCTGGTTTTTTCAAGAGGGTATAGGGGATTAGAATGCTGATTTTGGAGGGAGCTTAGTTTACTACAGCTACTCATTTGGTTTGGGCTGCTGTGACTTGTTAAGACTTTTGAAGATGTTAAATATTAAATATTTTTTTGCCGATGTTGCGTTTGTTTGATCATTAGTTCAAACTTCAAACCGTTAAGAGTTTTGAAAATGACTTGTTGAGATTTTATTGCACAGATCTATTAAAGGAGTCAGTTATCTATGATATCTGGGAATGTGGTTGGGATGAAAATTCCAACAATATATCCTTTTTGAAACATTTGTTAGAGCCTCTCGTGAGATTGAATTCTATGAATTAATGATTAATCCATGAGATCATTGATATGCTCAGATAATAAATTGTCGAGATATTATTTTACAGTGTTATGAAACAATTCAGTTGTCTGTGTAGACGTCTGGGTATAACTCCTCTATTCTGTAGTAAAACATACCATTGAGATTGTTTGGGCTTAGGTGCAGAAATCATAAAGATGATATATAGTAGGTTATGATAATGGATTAAATTCTGTATTGAAGAAAATATATATTTTCTTAAGAATATTTTTCTCATGGTTGTAGGTCAGAGGATTGTGTGAAAAGGCCAAGGAGATTCTCATGGAAGAAAGTAATGTTCAGGTATGTCCTTTGCTTCAGCTAACTTTGAAATACAAATTATAATTTGCTTTCATCTGTGCCTCAAGGTGTTCAGTTCTATTTTGCATGCATGTACACACCAGTAAAAAATATACGATGTTGGAATACAAAAAGAAGAAATAGAACAATAAACAAATGAAATACATTTTACCATTCAAAATTATTTTAATCTGAAAATATGAAGAAAATTCAAGATTGAAATTGGAATCTATTAATGTTATCACAAAAATTGGGACTCACGGTAACATAGTATTTATGAGGTACACCGAAGAAGGGAGTGCTTGATGCATCTCTTGAGGAAATTGATCTAGCCCGTCTTCAAAACAATAACATAGAATGAAAAATAAGAGCTGGGGAAGATGGCTAAATTCTATCATTTCAAAACAGCCATTCCGCTTTTGAAGTATTCAGATGCAATATCCTTCTCATTTATTGTTCTTGTTGCCACTTTGATTTTTTATATTTTTTCGTTGTTCCGGTACTGAGTTTTTTCAGGATTTAAATTGATTCACTTTGTCACTGTTTCTGACCGATCTATTTTTAATCTTGTTATTGTTCAGTTTTATTGTTTTTCTGCACTTATCAACCAAGGTTTCACTGTGGTCTCGGTATTTGTTGTTTTAGTAAAACTTATGAAGTTTAGAGTTAAGGGTTCCAGCATCCGTGTTTTCTAAAGACCCTGGATTTGTTATCTGCCAGGAGTCTTCAAAAACCTTGATGTGCCATTCTCATTGTTTTCACACCTCAACATGGAGATTGACACATGGAATTGATATTGACACCTCGTTTTTTTTTATACCTCTGGCATAACCAATTATCAGTTATGATGGGCTTGTGTTACTTATTAACAATTTCATGAGTGTAAGATCAACCATCTTAGCCTAGATGTATACTTTAGAAGAATTATCATATACAAGAAATATGTCACCCCAACTGTCACAAACATATAAACACTTGGGCTGTGGAATGCAGCTGTTGGTGCAGTTAGATTGAACACATGTGTCATTGCTTGGAATTTGGAAGCAATGTTCATCTAGATGTCACTAAATAGCAATTGTCATGATTTTAATCACAGAGGAGTCAGATCCAGTTACCGACAATACTATATATGTCATGCCTAGATGTCATTGGCACAACTAATCTATTTTTTGTTGTGAAATTCCATGTAATGTGCTCCTCATTATTCTTTTGTTGTAGTTCTTGGGTATGGCAACGATAAAGTTACATTGTGCTGAAGCATTTTTCATGCTTCTATGTGCAGGCTTTAAAGATGTGCTTGAAGCGGAGAAAAGCAGAATGGTTGGTGATGTTTTCAGTAGTGTTGCCTCAAAATATGACATCATGAATGACATAATGAGTGTTGGTCTTCACCGGCTTTGGAAGGATAGGTTCATATTTATTTGTTATAATTAAAACCATTGAATTTCAATTCCTCAAATCTCTGCTCAGTTTGTCTTTGGATGCATGAAAAAATTTATTTCTTCTTGTGTGATCTGGATTTTGAAGACTTGTCTCAAAATTGAGTCCATTTGCAGGAATGCAACATCTTGATGTAGCTGGTGGGACAGGTAGTTTGACCAATATATATATATATATATATATATATATATATATATGTATATATATATGTATATATATATATATGTAGATATATATGTATGTATATATATTCAAATGCTTCTTTTTAACTATTAAAAATTTAGCAATATGTCATGTCATTTAAAGAATAAAGAAAATTCACTACAAGTGTAGCTACTAGCCACCACAAATACAAGCAATGGACATTACAAGCCATTTAAATTATTACAAACCATTTAGAATTATGCTTGCCTTAGATTATGCCTAGACCATGAAGTGTCGAGTTGGTGCACAAATGATAAATGCAAAATAGTCCCAAAACTATGCCAAAGACTTGGCTCTTCCTTCTCTTCTCCTCGCTGGTTATAAGGCTTCTTCTTGATGAATTTCACACCACTTTCTAGCTTCAAACCTTGACTGAAAATCTGTCTCTGAAATGAGGTCGAGCTGCCCTATTTATAGTCGTTGGATAGCATACAATGTCTATGCCATATGGGTGTCTAGATGTGTATAGATAGCATGCTGATTTCCCATGGGTTTACAGATTTGTATAGCAAATAAGGTTTGTCACACCTGCAATGTGCAGAGTCTACAGCAATAAAGCGACTTAATTTCCTTTTTAGGTGCTTTCTGTTTTGGGTCGTCATTGATGATGACACTAATATGTATACACATCCATTTCCATATCCAGTCCCTTCTGTGAGTCTGTGTAATTTTTATTATTTGAAGTATTTTTTTGTCAGACGATGCCAATCCTACCAGAGCTGAATCTATGGTGTTACAATGCTAGAGAATTTTCCTTGCTCCGAGTGATGTGGCTAAATAGTTAAGGAGTTTTAGTTCATCCAACCTCAGTTTTATGATTGATGGAAACATTTGATGCATGCACTAATAAGTAATAACATGCAATATATGTGGGTTTGTATATCTATGCTTCTGTTTAGAAAGAGAGTTTTAGTGATATTTTTCAATTCACACCTCAGTTTACCTTTTATCCCTCTTCAAAATTCGTCTTCCATGCTTTGATCCTTCTTCCATCCATGCTTGGAAGTAGCCATGCTGACATGATAACATGTATATGTCAGTCTGCAAGTACTTAGTGTTGGCTGTATTACATATGATAGATGGGTAAATGTGCCTGCATGTACTTAATGTAGGATAGGGAGTTTTTATTTGTTTGTCTAAATTTCCCCTATATATTCGGAACATTTATGGAAGCTAATTTTCATCATTATAGTCAAGGCTTGATCAACCATATTCCCACATTACGTGAAAAGCTCATGTGACACTATTTTTTTAAGTATGATTAATACTTGTACTATTCAATTTCCTATCCAGTTTTAAAGTTTCATTTTTATTTTTTTAAATTTAACCAACACACAAGAATTTCTAATGTATATGCACTTTTTATCCTATTGCCATTTCAGTGACTTTAATTGAATGTGAATGTTGTTGTGAAGTGGTTCCGTAATCATGATTTTTTTTACCCTTCTCATTTTGCAAGTTCTAATTGCTCTCTTGATGTTAATTGAGGAAATATTATTGTAATCATGTACGAAGTATTAGTCTATTGCTCTCTTGATGCCTTGTGCATCAAATTACCAAGTATTAGTGGAGAGAATGGATTTCTAGCTTGCACATATTGGCATGTATGCGAGTCGAGATGTATGTGGTTTCTTTTGGAGTTAGTTTTTTTTTTGGGGTGTATGCATGAAATCTGCTTAATAAAGCAACATTCTATTTTAACTTTTTACCTTTAGCAGTTTTCAGCTGACTGTGATGGGATTTATAATTTCTTTATCTTGAGAAACTGATATTCTGTTTTCACCTTTCTTCATTCCTTTGTTTTTAGCTGTTCAATATAGTACTATTGTCAGAGTAGAAACTGCTTGCATTTACATTAAATCATATCCAGGTTCCCTACTAGGGTAAATTTGTGGTTGAAATTCTGAATTCTTCTGCTTTGGATTGCAATATGTTTTATGATGTCAAGGTTCCCTACAAAAGTTCAATTTTTCTTTCAGGTCTGAACACGTTAATTTGTTCGGGTCATGGGTCCCATATAACCAAGCAGTTTTGGTTTATTTAGGTTAGTCACAGGTTTGATATCCACAGAGGCATTTGATGTATGTTCTGGATAGCATACAATGTCTATGCCATATGGTTGTCTATATGTGTATAGATAGCATGCAATTTATATGGGTGTCTAGATGTGTATAGAAAATAAGGTTTCAATACCTGCATGGAATGTGCAAAGTCATTGCTTAAGAAAGCAACATTCTATTTTTACCTTTCTTCGGTGCTCTATTTTGGGCTATCATTGAATATTCATGACACTAATATAACATGCACATCCATTTCCATATCAAATTTCCCTTCTACAGTAGATCTGTGTAAATTTTTCTGCTGAACTGCTTTTTTGTCATATGATGCCAATCCTGCCAGAGCTGATCTATGGTGTTACAGTTCCAAAGACTTTTCCTTGCTCCGAGTGATGTGGCTAAATAGTTAAGGAGTTTTAGTTCATCCAACCTCAGTGTTATGATTGATGGAAACATTTGATGCATGCACTAATAAGTAATAACATGCAATATATGTGGGTTTGTATATCTGTGATTTTGTTTAGAAAGAGGGTTTCACTGATATTTTTCAGTTCACACCTCGGTTTACCTTTTACCTTATTTAAAATTCATCTTCCATGCTATGATCCTTCTTCCATCCATGCTTGAAAGTAGCCATGCTGACATGATAACATGTATATGTCAGTCTGCAAGTACTTAGTGTTGGCTGCATTACATATGATATATGGGTAAGTTTGCCTGCATGTACTTAATGTAGGATAGGGAGTTCTCGTTCGTTTGTCTAAATCTCCCCTATATATTCGGAACATTTACGGAAGCTAATTTTCATCATTATAGTCAAGGCTTGATCAACCATATTCCCACATTACGTGAAAAGTTCAGGTGACACTATTTTTTTAAGTATGATTAATACTTGTACTATTCAATTTCCTATCCAGTTTTAAAGTTTCATTTTTTTTTTCTATAAATTTAACCGACACACGAGAATTTCTAATGTATATCCAATTTTTATCCTATTTCCATTTTAGTGACTTTAATTGAATGAAAATGTTGTTGTGAAGTGGTTCCGTAATCATGATTTTTTTTACCCTTCTCGTTTTGCAAGTTCTAATTGCTCTCTTGATGCTAATTGAGGAAATATTATTGTAATAATGTACCAAGTATTAGTCTATTGCTCTCTTGATGCCTTGTGCACTAAATTAACAAGTATTAGTGGAGAGCATGGATTGCCAGCTTGCACATATTGGCCTGTATGCGAGTCGAGATGTATGTGGTTTCTTTTGGAGTTAGTTTTTTTTTTTTTTTTTGGTGTATGCATGAAATTTGCTTAAGAAAGCGGCATTCTGTTTTAACTTTTTACCTTTAGCAGTTTTCAGCTGACTGTGATGGGATTTCTAATTTCTTTAGCTTGAGAAACTGATATTCTATTTTCACCTTTCTTCAGTCCTTTGTTTTCAACTATTCAAGATAGTATTGGTGTCAGAGTAGAAACTGCTTGCATTTACAGTAAATCATATCCAGGTTCCCTACTAGGGTAAATTTGTGGTTGAAATTCTGAATTCTTCTGCTTTGGATTGCCATATGTTTTATGATGTCAAGGTTCCGTACAAAAGTTCAATTTTGCTTTCAGGTCTCAACATGTTAATTTGTTCAGGTCATGGGTCCCATATAACCAAGTAGTTTTGGTTTATTGAGGTTAGTCACAGGTTTGAGATCCACAAAGGAATTTGATGTATTTTCTAGATAGCATACAATGTCTATGCCATATGGGTGTCTAGATGTGTATAGATAGCATGCAATTTCTATGGGTATCTAAATGTGTATATCAAATAAGGTTTCAATACCTGCATGGAATGTGCAGAGTCTCTGCTTAAGAAAGCAACATTCTGTTTTTACCTTTTTCAGTGCTCTGTTTTGGGTTGTCATTGATAGTCATGACACTAATATAACATGCACATCCATTTCCATATCAAAGTTCCCTTCTACATCAAATTTGTGTAAATTTTTCTGTTGAACTACTTTTTTGTCATACGATGCCAATCCTGCCAGAGCTGAATCTATGGTGTCACAGTTCTAGAGACTTTTCCTTGCTCCGAGTGATGTGGCTAAATAGTTAAGGATTTTTAGTTCATCTAACCTCAGTTTTATGATTGATGGAAACATTTGATGCATGCACTAATAAGTAATAACATGCAATATATGTGGGTTTGTATATCTGTGATTCTATTTAGAAAGAGGGCTTCAGTGATCTTTTTCAGTTCACACCTCGGTTTACCTTTTAGCCCTCTTTAAAATTCGTCTTCCAGGCTTTGATCCTTCTTCCATCCATGCTTGAAAGTAGCCATGCTGACATGATAACATGTATATGTCAGTCTGTAAGTACTTAGTCTTGGCTACATTGCATATGATATATGGGTAAGTCTGCCTGCCTGTACTTAATGTAGGATAGGGAGTTTTCGTTCATTTGTCTAAATTTCCCCTATATATTCGGAACAATTACGGAAGCTAATTTTCATCATTATAGTCAAGGCTTTATCAACCATATTCCCACATTACGTGAAAAGCTCATGTGGCACTATTTTGTTAAGTATGATTAATACTTGTACTATTCAATTTCCTGTCCAGTTTTAAAGTTTCATTTAAAAAAAAAAAAATTTAACCAACACACGAGAATTTCTAATGTATATCCACTTTTTATCCTATTTCCATTTCAGTGACTTTAATTGAATGCAAATGTTGTTGTGAAGTGGTTCCGTAATCATGATTTTTTTTACCCTTCTCGTTTTGCAAGTTCTAATTGCTCTCTTGATGCTAATTGAGGAAATATTATTGTAATCATGTACCAAGTATTAGTCTATTTCTGTCTTGATGCCTTGTGCACTAAATTACCAAGTATTAGTGGAGAGCATGGATTGCCAGCTTGCACATATTGGTCTGTATGCGAGTCCAGTTTTAAAGTTTCATTTAAAAAAAAAAATATTTAAATTTCGTCGGTCTTGCGACGTTTTATTTTTTATTATTTAAATTTTTAAATGTCCGTCGGTATTGCGACACTTCTTCCTGGCGTCGGTATTGCGATGCTTCTGCAAAGAGTTGGTATTGCGACACTTTTTCAAAGCGTCGGTATTGCGACACTTTTGAAACACGTCAGTATTGCGACACTTTAAATGCGTCGGTATTGCGACACTTTAAAAGCGTCGGTATTATGACACTTCAATAAAGCATCAGAACAAGTGTCGCTCTTCTGACGCTTTATTGAAGTGTCAGAATTGCGACTCTATGGCTAACCATGCTTTGTCCAACCTCAAACTGTCGCTTTTGCGACGACTATGTGTCAGAATAACGACACTTTGGCCATCGGAAATTGGGCCAAATTTACTAGTGTTAGGTGAGTTTAGTTTAATTTTATCGACTATATTTTAGTAGTAGTTATATGTTGCATATTTCTTAAATTGTGGAGTTGTTTCTTTCCTGTTGCATGTTTTTTTATATTGTTATGTTGTGATTCAAATTTTTAGTTGTGCTTTCTAGTTATTCTCCTACATAGTACATGCTTTGATAGATTATATCAAAAGTCTTACCAATACAATAACATTGATTGTTGTATGTGGACATTTTTGTTCAGGATGGTCCATTGCATAATCAAGATGAGGAGCTGGATCATGTAATTGCACTTTCTCTTTCTGAAGAAATAACCAAACCAGATGGTATATGATGGCAATTTCATTTTTTTATAATTACTTTTAGTTTAATTATACCATTTAGCTCGATGCTTTTCTTATATTCAACTAAAATTTTGTTGCTTAACAAGACTTTGTCATTTCCATGTTTTAGTGAAACTGTTTATGGTTTGATACTCTCATACAACCTTTCAAGTTACATGCACCCTCATTAGAAAAACAAGAGAATTTTGCTTGCCATGACTATATTTCTTTGTCATTGTTGTCTTAAGAAAGTCTTTTAGCTAAGAAACTAGTTTCAAGGTTATGGCATAACTTGTCATATAAATTGAACAAAAGTTATATCCAAAATGTTAACTTGTAAACTACTTCGCTGGTTTTAGGCTTTCCATTTAAAATTTACTTCAATTTGAACTTTGAACGAGTTGTTCCATAGACTTGAATATTAAGAGATTTTGGTGTAAGAATTAAAAATTAGCTCGTAAGGCCTCTCAGTTATTCATTTATTTTATCTGAATATAACATTTACTATTAAATTAGAACCACTTGACACAAATACATCATAGATCAAGATCATACTTTGTAGAGTGTTGTAGAATAAAAATAGGAACAAGGACACTGAATTCTTTCAGTTTTCCTGGTTCTTATTCCTTTGTGTATCTTTGCACCTTTAGGGGCAATTGCTAGTTTAAATTCTAATTCTTTAAAGGGTGCTAGCTCAATGGAAGAGCACCTGCTTTACAAGCAGGAGGTTGGTGGTTTGATTCCATCGTGCCCTAATATTCATATATAGGGAATGACGAAGATCAATTTTTGATGACAGATGCTCTTTTGACCATCACCAATGAGCTTATGGTGACATTTTTCGACCCTCATCAAAATATGAAATGGTGACGGTCAACGAACGCCACCATATATACGCACCAATAGTGACGACTATTAAAGGTCTGTCATCGTAAATCGTTGTTGTTGATATGAAAAGGTGAGGGTCACTATTTGTCATTATAGTCATTATTCGTGACGAACCTTGATGTCACCAAAGAGTTTATGGTGACGGTCAATGAACGTTGCCATATATATGTCATCACACCAAATATTAGCCAGTGTAAATGTGTATCACAAAAAATTGTTACTATTGTGAAATGGTGACGGTCACTATCAGTCACTATAAATCATTATTGGTGATGGACCTTGAATGTCACCACAACACCTATACTTTCGGCGATGCCACCTTTGGTGACGTTCAATTTTTTGGTGACGGAGGCTATTGTCCGTCACCATTGCTCATATGAAATGGTGACGGTCACTATCCGTCACTATAAATCATTATTGGTGACGGATCTTGAATGTCACCACAACACCTATACTTTCGGCGACGCCACCTTTGGTGACGTTCAATTTTTTGGTGACGGAGGCTATTGTCCGTCACCATTGCTCATATGAAATGGTGACGGTCACTATCCGTCACTATAAATTATTATTGGTGACGGACCTTGAATGTCACAAAAACACCTATACTTTCGGTGACGCCACCTTTTGTGACGTTCATTTTTTGGTGACGAAGGCTCGTTTGACCCTCACCAATGAGCTTATCGTGACCATTTTCGCCCCTCACCAATGTGGGTTTTTCTTGTAGTGTTAGGAGAGTTCCAAGGGAGGTGGAAACTACTAACTGAAGGAAGAAGTCTGTGGTTGTTTCAGTTCAACCGCTCCTAATGACTCATCCTTGAGGTGGTTGGAGTGGAACCTCCGCCTCTATTTTTAAAAAACATTCCATAAACAGCTTGGCACGGGTGCTTAACTGGGACAGAGTGCCAACTGGCCTGGGCTCTGTATCAATTTTCGAGCTTGGCGTGGGAGTATAACTGGCTACTCATGCCAAGGAAAAAACAAGGGTTTTTACAGTCCTGCTCAGGGAAATGTCAACAGGAGGAATATTATTCTCATGTAAAGGGACACAATGATGGTTTTTTCAAGGCATGACACTGCTTATTGGTCACATAAATGACCCTCCAATGGGCGAGATGGGGATTGTAGGGACAGTGACAAAATGCTGTGTAACAGATGCCCCCTAAAGCATGAGGTCCGAGGGAGAGGGAGGGGCGAAATGCTTTATGAGAACGCGTTCCAACCAAACATTGCTGTTGGAAAACCTGCAATTACAAATACAACTGATATCTGTGATACATGAACATGTGGCATGAATGCAGCCATCCATAATAGAGTACAATAAAAATTGATATCTGAGGTATGGACACAACCATCCAACAGTGAGGATCAACAAATAGACTCAGGTATGGTCGCAACCATCCAATCAAAAGAGTCATGTATGATAAACCACAAAAATCCGCAGCCTGGATTTTATCAGACAAAACCCAGGGTCTTGCGCTCCATCTCGACCCGAAAAAGTACAAATCCAAGCATGTGAATATATGAGCTGAAGTCGAACATGCAGGAAAATCATTTGATTACTAGCCCATGATGAAAACTGTTAACATATGCGAGATAAAACACCAATAATGACAATGGCTCTCAAGGTACTACCAGTATAATCCACGGAATGTGAACAGTGATCTGGCGTCGAACATCCACAGAATCAATCGATCGAAGGCCAATGATGTGGACCTTGCGTCGAATGCGAAAAACCTGCCATTAAGGCATGCAGGCTCCAAGATACCAGAATAGAGTCTCTCGATCAAATTCTTGGATAATGAGCTGAAGTCGACAAGAAGTGACCTGTCGAAGGTGGGCCATAATGTTTCCCACATCATCGATACGAGACAAAGGAACATGATAGTAGCGAAACAGGACCAACAGAGAATCAGAGGGAGGTTGAAAACTGCAGAGGCAAACTTCTCTTAAACATATTAGCAACACGACATTGGATTTGGCAGTATTTGACATCAAAGTATCTGAGGTCATGAGGACGTGGCAAAGAGAGGATGAGAGGTCAAAAGAGATTACCCAAACCCATGGAAGCAAAAATGACGAAATGAGATGTCCCCAACCCGACATGAATGCAGAAAAGTGCCATGTTCAAGAGCGACATACTGCCAACATGACTAGAACTTGGTTCAATTTCCCCCCACCATTTTTGGCGAGTACCCCAATTATTTTTTTAAAACAAGCTTGACGGGGATAGCATATGCTTGCACAGTAAGTTTGTCCTTCGGACAAATCCAACCCAGTACATTTTACGAGCCCTAGGAAGGAGAAACTCGAGTAACATCATGGTGATGATTTCCGATGTCATTAGGGTTTAACAAGTATGAAAAAGGGAGAACTTGGCGTGTTTTCATGTTTAGAGAGTTTGAAAAGAGGTGGAAAAAAAAACTCCAGTAGGTCCCTTTTCGTAAATAGTCCCTCAGATCCAAAAAGGTAGAAAACAATATCTGAAAGAACCTCTTAGTCGTGATAGGCTAAGGTATTCCTTTTTCGTAAATAATCTATCCCAACCCGGAAAAGGGGTAAACGTATATTGGGTAGATATCGTTTCACAGCCATTTAACGAGTTCAAAACAACAAGAGTCTTGGCAATCTTTTGAATTTTAGGGAGTCAGAAAAGCGCTGAAAGATGACTCCTCCTGGAAAAACGAGTGGTATTAAGGGTAGCTACTGGTTCCAGTAATGGTGGAACTACTCAGAACAAGTAAAGGTTAAGAGGATGGCTAACAAGAACACTCATTGTAGAGGTTCCTCAGGAATGGGTAAAATAATCAAGTGAAGGCATATGATCAGCCAAGCAGATGGTGACGATGGGATGAGAAAACCAAGGCTCATTCGGAAAAATAGGTTGATAAAATGGAAATCACAAGAGGTAAAATGGGAATGGTTTCATTTTTACACAAGCTTGAAATTAGGAAACTCTGCTTGAAGTTGGTTTCATTTTTACACAAGCTTGAAACAAAGATAAACTATGCTTAAAACTGGTTTCATTTTTACACAAGCTTGAAACGAAAACAAACTATGCTTGAAAAAAGTAAGCATGCCCCTAGCATGGTGACTCAATTCGAGGTACATGCCCCCCAAGCTTCAGTCCATATGAAAAGGCAGATGGAGTGCAGGTTCAAATTACGAGATCAAGAGAAAGACTCGAATTGAACGGGAACATTTTTCATTGTTTTAACGAGGTTGACACATTAAAAGAACTATCCTCCTGAGCTAATTCATTTTTTAATGAGGTTGACATTGTAAAAGATTTATACTCATAAGAGCGTGTTTCATTTTTAAGGAGCTTGACACAAGAAAACAAACTATGCTCCAACGACCTCGTTTCATTTTTTAAGGAGCTTGACACAAGAAAAAGAACTCTGCTTTGACAAGCTTTTACCATGAATAATAGGTCATGTATTCCAAGAGGTTCACATATGATGGGAGAACAACATCTTGAAAATCAAGACCCAATGCCCCCTGCACACGATGCACAATGGCACTATCACTGAATGCGAGCACGAGATAGGTAGCCACATAATTAACTTGCTGCTGGGAAGATACAACCGGCAGATAAAGACTTGGAAGCGGTGATGGTGGACCAAATGTCACGTCAGGACCAAAGAATGAAAGTTGATCAATGGTCACGATCCGACATTCATGTGGGAAACAAATCACACGAAAGAGGGAAGAGACAAGCGCTCCTATGACATAAGTATAGTCGCGCCCCAGGAGTAAATTAAAATCCAAGGGGCCTGGAACAACCATCATGTCTATATAGACTGTTTGCCCTCCCAAAGTAACAGGAAACTTAGGAAGGATCCCTAATGGTTGACTAGTTCTTCTGTTAAAATCCAACAGATTCTGCGTAACAGGCACAAGCGGTGGAGAACCAAAAGCATGCCAAGTAGAGGAAGACAAAATACTAACATATGCGCCTTCATCTATAATGGTGCTGGGTATGACCACATCAAAGGTCTGTACCGTGATTTCAAAAGGCACATAAGAAGGAAGGCGGTATCCTACGAATCGACTCCAATCGAAGGAAGCGACCAAACTACTTGGAGGGGGTACCATTGAATTGAGATGGTCATCCCCTCATGTTACCGGAGCAAGAGGAGTGTCCTCCTGGACCTCCATCATGGGAGCATGAAGAGTATCTCCTTGAGTTATGGGGATAGAAGAATATTTCTCCAAGTCTAAGGAATCTGAAGAAACAAGAAGAACATGAGGGGAATGAGATCCGCTCTCGACGGAGAAGACTTGATGAACCATGGGTGGGACCAGATCGAACGATTCCACGACCAATGGTTGGTTGGGAATGGATTCGTGAATATGACACTTGACCGAACGTGGTATCAACTAGCAGAAGACTCGAAGAAAGATTTTGGTAACCAGCTGGAAGGCAGGGCGCAGAAACAGTAGGGTTGTCCAACACTTTCTTGGCTTCATCCATGTATGGAAAAAGGTTAATGGGATGATTCCCTTCACACAACTTACAGGGATTTGTAATATTACCTTGTTTCTTATGAGTCTTATTAGTACTAGTCGAAGATGTGCCACCAATATGACTTCCAGAAGCCAAAGGCAACGACAGACGGTCGTAGGACCATACTTCGAGCACCTTGGGAATGCCAGGGTAGTCTCGAAGAAGATGGTCTCCTTTGCACAACATGCAAGGGAATTTGACTTTCCGTGGAAGGTTGGATGGTTTATCGATGGAAGGTTTCTTAGGTGCAATAGTCGCGGAGTTGGCCTCTCTCTTATCTGAATTCTTCTTCTTTGTCTTCTTCTTCTTCTTCTTAGCCACCTGGTTACTAGAATCCAAAATTTCACTAGGCGAAGTAGAAGAGGAGCACGAAGAAACAGACGAAGAAGGGGAGAGGTCCACCTTAGAATCGACATGATGTTGTTCAGGCGGAGGAGATGGTTGTATAGAAATCGAAGCACTTGGGACCACTGAGGTCGAAAATAACCAAACAGACAACCCAACAGTTAATCCAGGCAGGGACAATGTTGCCATATAAGGAGCACCAACATTCCCAAAAGCAGGAAAAGGACCAGGATTCCCCTCGGAGGTGATTCTTGGGTTGGTAAACCCCAAAAAATTTGCCATTGGAAACAACCGTAAAACAAAACACTAAGGAAGATAACTTTAACCAGGAATATTTCGTGGGCAGTTAATTTTTTAGGACATTGAAAGAAAACTCTACCGTTTCATATTTTGAGAGTCGAGAAACAGGAAAAAGGTGACTCTATCACTTTCAGGTTGAAACGAGTGTGAAAGGACAAGCGCTTGATGATCTCTTCTCTTTTTAAGGAGTCACGAAAAGATAAAAATGACTACTTAGGTACTCTAAGCAAAAGGATGTACCAAGTTTCAGTGAACTGCCATATACACCTTGGTGATCAAATGAAAGAGAAATGACCAAGGACTTAACGTATGTGCAGGTAGTCTCCCTGAATGCTGTGTTCGGTGTATCACGGTTACAAGGCGGCAGACTCAGCTTCCTATGGATAAAAGGATTGCGACCTAGAGGGGTCTCCCTTTATATACTCGACGGTACGGGGAGCACAAATTCGTACTAGCGCTATCTAAAGCCAAATGGTGAGCGAAAGCTACTAGGTTTTAAGACGTTGGAACACGTCTCTAGCCTAGACCACTAAAATGTTGCGTTAAGTTTCAATGATTCCTTAGGTTGATTGAATAAATTTTAAAGTTGATCTTGATTTGTCTCAGTTTTAAGGCCCTACCGCATGTCATCTGACAATATCCTATATGCAGGAGAAAATAAACATTTCAATTCGATGAATGTTATCTAGTTAAGGGAAGAGTCTCAAACAATGATGAAACAAACAACAATACCGCAAACGAAAAATTTTCCTAACTAGATGACTTTCACTATCCAAAAGTAATCTAAAACATTCAATGATGCGAATTATGCAATGTACTCTATGCAAAATCCTCTTTTTTGAAAACTATGCAATTGTAATCTATGCACAATTTTCTTTTTCGTTTGAAAGAATAAGAATGCACTCAATGCATTTTTCGATGAAATGAGAATCTACTTAATGCATGCTTTTAATGAAAGAGAATGCACTCAATGCGATTTTTAGCTTTCAATCATTAAACAATGTAATATAAGTTCAATGATAAATCTCAAAAAATACTTTTGAATGCAATGTGATCTAATGCATTTTAACGAAAAGAAAACTCTGAGACAAAAACTAACTGAACGCAAATTTCCATAATGGAAGGATGAATGAAAAAGGGATGCAAACCAACACTAAGAATGCAATCGTTGTTTTAAACACTTTGTAACGAAATTCCTCAAAAGGCTACAAGACATATGAGGTCAAGCACAAAGAGGACTTCCAAAGCATGAGCTCAAAACAAGGCATTCATTCCCTTTTACATCAAGCAATCATAGAAAGAAGACTTTTCAGCTGAACAATGAGCAATGTAATCTATGCTCACAAGTGAAAAAGTAAAGGGGAGAGTGTGTAAATCATACAGAGAAAAGGACTCGAAGGGCAAGACACACTGGTGAAGGATTTAGGGAAAAAACCTTATTTTTTAACACACCCTGAAATTTGCATGACTTTTGTGGGTGAAACTAGTGCCAACTGGCGCGACTTGCTCACTGACAACTAGCACCAATGGCCATTGGCGCGGGTTGCTAATTGACAACTTGCGCCAATCGGCGCTACTATCATAAAAATAAAAGCGCTAATGCCTGAAGAAGAAAAAACAAAGAATTTCTCCCAACCAAGACCAGACTCACCACTTCAATCATAAACTAAAAGATCGTAATCGATGAAAAACATAGGAAAAAACAGGGAAATGGTCGTTCAACTAAACTCACCAAATGACGAAGACCTCAAAGAGTGACAAACTCAAAGGAACCAAAGCTGACCCAACAAATTGGAATGACAAATTCACACTGATCCCCAGTGGAGTCGCCATTTTGTTAAGCAGGTAAATCCTCTCTGCAGACAGAGACGATCCCTCTAGCCCTAGAGTGGGTCTAGAAACAAAGGGACATGCTAGAATGTAGGTTCCTAACTATATAATGAAATAGGACACGGTATATCGACCTACCTGGAGTCCAACGCTGTTGTTGCAGTTGTAATGGTGGTGACCTCTTGCTCCTGGCTTGGCAAGTCACAATCTGCTCGCAGTCACGCTCGTATACCTACACATAACACAGTACACAAGAGAAGCATACAACATAATAATTTCATTTGCAATCACTAACCAGTGAAAGAGGGATAAGCATGTTGCGTTAAATCAAACGAATATAACACAAAACGGGAACCCAAATGCTAGTCATGTATATAAATGAATAGAAGGAGGAGTTACAACTGATGCTTTGACATCGCAATCTCCTCATGCAGGGTTTAGGCAAAGCGCGTCTTAGATGCTCGTCAGGGAATTCGGACGGGGTGAAGGCATGGACTCAAGCTCTCTCAGAAGTCATGGACTCAAGCTTCCTCAACGTAATTCCTTCTATCTTCTCTAGTCATTCAGCTATAGTATGTCTAATTCTCCAAGTTCAAATAATTGATGATAAGAGAGATAGTTTCTTTTATAGAGGTGAAGGAGGAGGTTGGGATCCCTACAAAGGTGGGAGGGAGTCCTATACTTTAGGAGAGTTCCAAGGGAGGTGGAAACTACTAACTAAAGGAAGGAGTTCGTGGTTGTTTCAGTTCAACCACTTGAAATGACTCATCCTCGAGGTGGTTGGAATGGAACCTCCGATTCTATTTTTAAAAAAAATTCCATAAACAGCTTGGCGTAGGTGCTTAACTGGGACAGAGCACCAACTGGCGCGGGCTCTGTATTAATTTTTGAGCTCGGTGCGGGAGTATAACTGGCTACTTGCACAAAGGCAAAAACAAGGGTTTTTACAGTCCTGCTCAGGGAAATGTCAACAGGAGGAATATTATTCTCATGTAAAGGGACACAATGATGGTTTTTTCAAGGCATGAAACTGCTTATTGGTCATAGAAATTACCCTCCAATGGGCGAGATGGGGATTGCAGGGACAGTGAGAAAATGTTGTGTAACAAGGATTCCACACCCTGTGAGTTGATTCCCTGATGGAGCGTCAACATAGATGCAACCATTCAACTGTAATCTTAGAAACATATATCACCAAACTGAATATCATGCACATGTTGGAAGCTTGTGCATACTCGATGTTGCTCTCATCATAGTTGTAATATCCCATAACCTGAAACATGAGCTACCAAAGTCGACCCACCAACCTATTTATAAACCAAATGGAAAGCATCTTGAACCTTACTGGATCCCGCCGAAACCTATCACTGACACACCACACGTGACTTCCAATCGTCATGTGGGAGGGTCAGACTCGCTCCTTGCCATGTTATTAAAGTCGCGCTCCTCCACCCCATCGAGGTTATATAATTCATTATTTTACTACTAGGAATAAAATTTCATTTTTTTAGTTCTATTAACATTCAAACATATCATATTTATTATAGAAAAAATATTAGAACTCCTTTTTCAACTACCAATATGAGTTATTCCTAAAGTTTCTTAAGGCCAATACTCGAAATGTCTCTTTAACAAAAATTTTGCTATTTGTGAAATATATATATATATATATATATATATATATATATATATATTAAGCGTCCCTAAACTACAAATACATATTAAAAAGCTTTCGCTCCAAATAGGATACTTTCAAGATGAAAGTAAATTATAAAGTTATTAAATAATTTGAAAGTGTTAGTGAAGTAACAAATAAGCCAAAATTAAAGGAAAATTCTTGGACTAGATTCTAAAAGATAGCCAGCTTAATGTTTCACATTTTCCATGTGCCAAGAGCTTAGAGTAAATGCTTCTTTGGACAGACTATTAACCATCGAATTTCATTCCCTACACCCATGATGAAAACGATTTTTATTTATAAGTGATTCAAAGTTAAGACTTCCTCATATATATATATATTTGAATTTAATTTCTATTGATATCCAAAAATCAAAACTTGTAACTGATGTGCTTTGTACCATATTTTTGAATTTTTCAACCAAATACTCCATATCCCCATATAACTGAGAGTAACATTTTCCCCGACTATGAACAAAGCCATAAGTACCGACCAATAGAAGTAATGACCACACTAAGTTGACCATTGACAAAACATACATACTATTGAACTGAAAGACATACATAACAAGAAAGAATAGGCCAACACAAAAATTGGATAGTGTAAGAGCACCGAGAGAAATTATTCATTAAGGATGATCACTGGATGATCTGGAGGCGAATTTCCACTGACCATGTTTCCTGGTGTGGCATCAATGATCGTCACTATTTTGAGGCGACATGGAATCTGCATATGAGTCTGAGTTGATTTATCACTCGTTTCTTTTTCAACCGGACCACGATATCATCCATATCATATCTAATATCCCGCACTATACGCTTGAGGTCCTCCTAGCCCACAAACAACTTATAATTATCAACCTGATTATCTCGCAACACCATATGAAGAAGAGATGTCATATTTCTATGAGAGAATATTGAATGTAGGAAGTATAAATCACATTTTCTCAATTTTTATGGGTTTGATACCCAAGCTATTTTTCATTCACAAACCTCAAAATCTGAATGATATTGTATTTCATCGAATTCTCTAGCCTCTAGGGGTCATATTTCCTGTCAAGCTTCCAGGGGCACATCATCATAAAATTTTTCCAGTGACTCCCAACCAAAGATACAATGTTGTCTATAGGAGATGTTGTATATGATCCTCCTCTTCTACTAATGATCCATTGTTGCAGTGCCATGGAAAAAAGTAAATTTCAATCAAATTGGACCAACAAGACTCAAGAAAACCCACAAGGGAATTTACGTAGGACCAGAGGGTTGAGTCGAGACAAAAAAACCCTTAATTTCGCGAATACCAGACACAACTAGCGAGGATAAAGAGTCATTGTAAATATCATCCACATATCTACAACCATGAATATTCCAACCAAACATGACTCGAGACTAGGTGCGACTAAGAACCAAAAATAATTTCCCTTCCTAACACGACGTAACCCCCCACTGCATAATTCAAAACTTCATAGTTTTAAAACCAAATCGAAAATGAACCACTGTACCAGACACCAACAACCAAGACTGGACAGTTAAAATATAACTCAAAAGGTTCAAGGGACTAT
This sequence comes from Pinus albicaulis, assembly GCA_034641835.2. Lineage (NCBI taxonomy): Eukaryota > Viridiplantae > Streptophyta > Pinopsida > Pinales > Pinaceae > Pinus > Pinus albicaulis. The sequence continues at coordinate 906,390,686 of CM076584.1, read as the reverse complement.
AAATTAGACAACAGAAGCACCACCACCAACTCGAAAGAAGGACCAGAAGATGAGTTATGCAGAAATAACACAAAATAGATTGGTGGCCTCTCGTGACCTCACAACATGGGCTATGAAAATAATAGAGTGGAGAACAGACATAGGAGATTGTAAAAAATAATCACCACCTTTAATTATATCCCTCAACACAAGACAAACTGGGAAATATCGTAGAATAACATGACTACACAACCTGAAATGACATCATATGCAATTAAAATACCCAGAATGACCACATGACCACCCTAAACCTGAATATACCGTGAAGTACCTGCTCAAAACTAGACAGAGCAAACAATTACAAAGGAAATGAACTTGAGAGTGTGCAACTTAGTAAAATCCTTAACCATAGAAAACATTGTTCGCTCACATATTTCCGGAAGGAATGGAGACACTATATATCCACCCAGTAATATTGGTTAGTAGATGGGTTCAGTAGCATACCCCACAAGATTTAGAAGTTTTTAGAACCACCCTGTAGATGCTAGTACTCTACACCACGCTACGTGCTCAATAGGGTATGTATATAACCAAGCTAATAGAGCGATGTTGAACCATGAAAAATAACATAACCTTTGACATTCATTCATCACACACCAAGTGTTTAACCCCATCCTGTGCTTCTCTGGTCCTAAACCAACCATAATTCGTGTATCATTAATGTCGATCAGTCGCCTGACAGGGATAATCCTCCCTATCTCCAGTCTCCCACATGTCTGCTCCTCCATGGTGGATTCAGAAACCTCAACTCCCTGTTCAAAGATGTTTGCAGAGACCACTACTGTGTACCATAATGTTGTGAAGTAATATCTTCCGCTCGTTTTAGTGTTCTTCTTATAAAAAAAAGAATAATTTTGCCTACAAACCGCTTGAATTTGAAGCTACAACGAAAGTGACGGAAGGAGCCATTTAGAAGCACTTGGATTACAAGTAAGCCCCTAATCCTTTCTATGTGTCTGCTCTGAGTTAGGAAAGGTAGTCGTATAGTCTTTAATCTATTATTCTAGATTTTCATTTGTCTAGGGAAGCATGTTTTATCCGTAATTCACAATACTGGCCCAACAAATTGGCGACTCCACTGGGGAAAATTTCTCTTAGATCTAGGTGACTTAGCCTCTGATTTTCTTTGTTTATCCACCCAGTAGTTGTTACACACAAACATTAAACTTTTTCAAATCCAAATTTTCAAAGATAGTGAGTTAAAAAATATTATTTTTCCTTATACACTGCGCCCAACGCACCCTTAGACAGGACACAGTGCTTTGCATAGCACTGTCTCCCTTTCAGGCCTGCGTTGCAGAGCACTGTCTCCCCTTGGAGACTGTGTTGACTCCTGAAACCACCCAGATTCCTTTGAATTTTCCTTTGCAATTTTCTTCAGTTTGTTTTTTGTTGTGTTTTGAATAGTTTGATCCTCATATTAACCAGTAACTCTATATACTTCTTCCTCCTTTGACTGAAAAATTGTTCAATGTTTGTTTTTAAAAAAAAAAAAAATTATCATTGACAAGTTGATTTCAAAGTATTTTTTATGGTCGCATTAAGAATCATTTGCTTTCGAAATAGGAAATTGTCGTAAAATCTTCATTTCCTTAATAGGATAAATTGTTGTTGAAATCCTCATTTTTCCTTCAAAAGAGAAATTGTTGTTTGTATTATTCATTTCTCGAAAGTAAAAGGCATTTGAATTGATGATTTAGTGCACCTAGTTTCTTTTCTGCATTCATAACATTAAGGAAACTGAAAAGAAAAACTTGCATTTGCATGTAGGATTTTTGTGTGTTTTTTAAAAAGGAACATCAGGAAATCTGCATTTAGTTTGTGATCATTGATTTATTTTTCTTATTGATTTGTTTGCTCACAAATTATTTTCTCTCTTCCCTTAGTAGCTAGGTTTTTCATTGAAGAAACTGAAGGTGAAAGATTTCTTATCATTTTTAGTTGCATTTTAGGAATTTTCCAATACATCATCACGGTGAACCTTTGAAAGGCAAATTGTAAGCAAGATCAACATAAAATTAATCTTAATTTACCTAACAAAGCATTGGAACCATAACGATAACATTTATAAGGTCTAGGCTAGAGACATGTTCTGACGCTATAAAACATAGCAGCTTTCATTAACTTCTCTGCGATACATTCTGAGTGTGATACCTCACTCCACATACATAAGTATATCGTAGCTCGTCCACGTACTTTCGGGTATATCGGGCGGTGTTACAGTACAATAATTATAAAGGGGTGCTCTCTCTGTGCAGTTTCACATCAGATAGTGCTAATATGGACTTGGGCCTCCACGTACCTTCGGGTATATTTGGGAGGAAAAATTTAGGTGCTATCCATCCATAGTGAACCGAGTCGGCTGCTTTGTAAATTGTGATACACCGAACACAACATTCAGGGAGATTGCCTGCCCGTACTTCTTGGTTCGCCAGGAGGTATTCTGCAGTTCACAGTTTCTTGGTAAACCATTTTTCCTAGCATTACCCTTTTATTTTGTTTATTTGTTTTTGGTTAAAATTAATCAGTAATCATGGAAGAAAAAAATCCTTTCCCCCGTCGTTCGTGTAGATTAGCTTTAAAACCACCTTTACTGCTAGAAGTTACTTCTGGTAGGCGAAGGTGATCACGATCTGCCGAATCAAGTACAATTCATACCTCTGGTGAAACATCATTTTCCAATAAAACAGAGTTAGCTCAAGTTGTTTCTACACATCCCGGTTCGTCTACTGTTGTCGAAACAGAGTCTTCATAGCTACCCGTGGTCACAATCCATCCAATTTGTGAGACCATACCTCTTGGACCTGATGTTGTTCAACCACAAATTGATCCAGATCCTGTCTCTTCTTTGCCAAAACATCTGAATTCTGAAGTCAAACAATCGGAAGTTGTTCCTACCTTGGTCATCCCACAAAGTTATGTAGTTATTGATTCTCCCATATCACACAGTCAACCACCTAAAATATACTTTGGGCCTGGTGGTGAAATTCTTCCACCTAGTTTAATTGCAATTGAAGAAATCCCACAAGGCACTACACCTTTAACTCCAACCCATTTCATGGAAGACCTTTACCTGTACGAGTCTTTTTATCAATCGACACCCTCTGCTTTTGTTGATCTTCCTCATTTTCAAATTCTCGTCGATTCAAAAGGGTATACATTTGGTCAAACAGCCATGTCTGAACCAACATCTTCGGTTGGGCCTGTTGTTCCAATTACGTCAGCTCCTTCCCTCCCTACTCTGTCGATGTTTACCACTTCACTAGAGTCGTATTTTCATGGAGGCCCTATGGTCCCATCAGGTTACAAATCATTTTTTGGAATTTTCTCTGGTGTTTCTTCAAATCCATGGAATTTACCAATGTCATCATCCGATATTTTAACTGGTAATCCTATCGTAAGTACTGAATGAATTGATTCATTATCCACATCATCAGGGCAATATCAAGCCGATCCTTCTGGGTCTATTCCTTCAAGTACCATATCAACTGCATTCCCAGCATTTGGAGAATAATATTTTCCGTCTTATTATCCTCCTCATGCTGGGGGGAAACCTTTGGTCACCCAATATGACAATACTCTGTCACTTTTTGGTCAATCTAATATTGAAACGAATGTTTTTCAATGGCAGCCCACTCTACCTATCCAACCACAAACGGTTCTACACTCGTATCAACTGGTTCAACTTGTTACACCCACTTCATTACCACTTGTTAATACATCTATACCCTTGTTACAGAATCAAAATTTTTTACATCATCAACCTTATCAAGTTGGTCCTTCAACTCAATATCATCAAATGTTGAGTCCACAGACTTCAAATCCTTTGATTAATTTACAAAAACCTGCATCAGGAATTATTTATTCACAAGATGGTTTTCCATTTTATGGGATGTCAAAACCGCAACCGAGTTATACATATCAACTGAATCCAATTCATGTTAATTTGGGTTATAACATTGGTGGACAGACCCCTTGGCAGCCGCAGGCGCAAATGCCTCAAACTTCCTTTCAACAAGTATCATATCCAGGTTTTGGTCAACAGAATCCTCAAGCGTTTGCTATGAAAAACAACCCCTATCTGGGTTACCAGCAACAGATTCCTTATGCTGGTGTTCAAAGGCTTGTTTCTCAAGAAATTCCATCTTATCCTGGCTATGCTCAACCTGACCTTAATAGACAGTTGCCCTTTGTTGCAACTTTGGAGTTACCAGATTTAAATCGGTTAACTAATGATCCAATCAACTATGCTCCTTGGTGGCCGATGATACCTCACAAATTACCCTCGGATATTCCTAAGTTCAATGGAAACTCTAGAGAAGATCCGTCGACTCATATTATGGCTTATCATTTATGGTGTTCATCAAATTCCCTGAATGATGATTCGGTTCGACTACGTCTTTTCCAGCGTACGCTCACAGGTCTGGCTGCAAAATGGTACATTGAATTACCTCGAGCTTCTTTTTATAATTTCACAGCCCTAGCTACTGTCTTTTTGACTCATTTCCAGTTACCCATTAGGTATGAAACTGGAACAGAACTCTTGAATATTTTCAAACAGACTAATGCTACTCACATTTCTGATCATATTCATGAGTGGCGTTGTCGTCGACGAATGGTTAAGACATTTGTTTTGGATCAGCGCCTTGCTGAATGGTTCATTAAGTCCCTATTACCATCTATAAATGAGGTTGTGGCTAAAGGTGGTGTCGTCAAAAAAGAGCAATTTATCGCTCGTGCACAATATTTAGACTTGATTTACACTCAGTCTGGCACGCTCTATGAAAAAATCCCTAATGAGCTGAGATCTAATTTCAATGTTCCTCCTCAATTAAAGGACTCTCATGCCAGAGACGGCTTGATAGGCATTGCAAACACACACCACACTACTGCATCTGATCCTGCTCCTACTTCCGAAATTAGTGTTGTGTCATTTGACAAAGGCAAAGGTGACAAGCAACTAGGAAGTAAGAAAAAGGGGAAATCAAAGAAAAAGCAAACTTCTAACCTGCAGGAAAGATCATCTGATCAAATGTCTAGACCTCGGAAACCTCGTTATCCATTCATAATCTGTAATGAGGAACATTTTATTAGGGATTGTCGTTACCACGTTGAAGTCTCAAAAATCATCAAGACTTCAAATGTGTCAGCTGTGTTGATAGAACCATTTCCAAATCTGGACACAAATATGGTTTCTATGGATCCAGCGCCTAGTTCCCAAGTGTTAATGTTAACTGTCACAAAAACTTCAATTGCTATTTTGGTGTTGACACGAAATAAATATTATGGTAGTCCGGCCACTGATCAACCTACTACCTCGACAATGAATCCATCTACATAATCAGTACCACCTACTGCTATTCCTGAATTGACAATCAAGCCACCAAAGGGAGTAATTCATAAATCAACATATAATCCTCGAGCAAGAGCTGCATAAAATTATAATATAGTTGAAGATTTGGCTCAATCCCCTTCAGCTATGTCTGATCTTGAGGTATTACAAAATTGTCCCTCCCAAAAACAGGCTTTATTGTCGGCTATTGGTGGAATTGATCCGAATGATTCTAATCTTGTCATCTTTAATCATACGGGCTATGTGCCACAACTACCAGCAGAATTGGAATTCTCCATCCAGGTAAATGTTCTCAATCACCTTGTTCATTGCACTATTATTTATGAGGGAGCATCTACATGCATTATGTCTCTAAAATGTTGGAAGTCACTTGGCTCGCTGTGCTTATCACAATCATCAACGACGTTGAAGGCATTTGATGGACATACATATAAACCTTGTGGTATTATTAATAACCTGCATGTTGAACTAGGGGGAAAAACAATTAATTTTGATGTTGAGGTTGTTGACGGACCCCTTGACTATAATATTTTACTTGGAAGGCCATGGGTATATGCAATGACTGCTATTGTTTCTACATATTTTAGAATGATTACCTTTCCACATAAAGGTACAATTATAGTCATTAATCAAATATCCTTCTTCGCCTCTGCTTCGCAGGTAACTGGAAGCGTTCCGTTCATTCACATACCCCAACTAGAACTTCAGAACATTGGTGTAGGACTCTTAAAGGATTCCACTTTAATGGGAACCTTTGCATTACCGCCGCCTGCGACGTCGGCAGAAATTGAAAGTATAGAGACTTGCTACATGATCTCTTCCACTCTATCTGGCTTAAGGAAGAGTACGAGTGATTCTTATACTTCTACGTTGGATGAATTTCTACCATCCAACCCTATTGAGCTGGCATATAAATCAATCTATCTGGCTTGGGCGGCAAATCAGAAATCAACATCGCCGAGTGTATGGGTTGATCGTTCATTAGATTTTGGTACCCCATCTGATCCATTTTCCTCAACGTTCTTGACAGATGAGAATATTTTGGAAGCTATGATGTCAGAAGGAGAACCATGGGAAGATTATCATCATTTTTCCCATCTTCCTAATTATGAAAAAAATAATCTTAGTGAACTAAATCACCCATCCATCAAAAATTTATTTTCGAACTCTTTTCCCATTAATGCAATCGATTCTGAGCGAAATCTTTCAAAAATAGAAGAAACGATTTCTATTGATATTTAAACCGAACCTGGCGTTGTAGAGAGTATTCATGTCGGTGTATCTTGTTCTCTATCAGAACTTGAATCATATCGCTCTCTTTTTCGTGCATTTCGTGACATATTTTCTTGGTCTTACGAGGAAATTCTAGGCATAGATACTATTATAGTTGAACACACTATTAAAATGTATCCTGATGTCAAACCGGTGCGTCAACATCTTCATCCTGTTCGTCCAAAGAAAGCTGCTGGCATCAAAGTAGAAGTTGAAAATTTTTTGCGTGTTGGTTTCATTTATACCCAATTCCATTAACTGAGTGGGTTTCCAATATCATTCCTGTCATGAAAAAACAAGGAACAATTAGACTGTGTGTCGATTATCGGGATGTTAATCATGCTTGTCCAAAAGACAACTATCCTACTCCCTTTATCGACCAGATTATTGACGATTGTGCTGGATGTGAAATATTTTTGTTCATGGATGGATTTTCCAGCTACAATCAAATCAATATCCGCCTAAATGATCAACATAAGACAACATTCATCTGTCCCTGGGGCACATTCGCTTACAGGAAACTTTCGTTTGGTTTAAAGAATGCTGGGGAAAATTTTCAGAGAGAAATGGATTATGCTTTCAATGACATCAAGCACATTGTTCAACCATATCTAGATGATTTACCAGCGCATTCACAAAAACGGAATAATCACCCGATGCATTTGAGAGCCATTTTCTTACGCTGCCGATACTACAAAATATGCCTCAATCCACATAAATGTGTGTTTTGTGTTGGTTATGGTCATTTGCTTGGATTCGTAGTCTCAAAAGAAGGGATTCGAATCGATCCTTTGAAGGTTCATGCCATTCTTGATTTTCCTGCGTCGTCAAACCTACTTCAGATATAGAAACTTCAAGGAAAGGCTAACTTCCTAAGGAGGTTCATTCCAAATTATGCTGAAATGGATAAAGGATTTACTTGACTATTGAAAAAGGGGGTTCCCTTCCATTGGGACCAAGTTGCGCAAGCTTCTTTTGATGCTGTCAAGGACACTCTTGTCCGAGCGTTATTAATGTATCCTCCTAATTATCAAAACGACTATTTCCTATATATCACCAGGGCCGAAACTACCATTGCAATGGTATTGGTCCAAGTAGAAGAAGGAATTGAACATCCGATCTATTATTTGAGTCGTAATCTCAATGATATGGAAGTTAAGTACTCATACATAGAAAAGATTGCCTTGGTGGCTGTTCAAGTTGTCCAAAGATTTCGCCATTATATCCTTGTTAGACGGACAAATCCCTCTTGCGGACAAGAGCGATCTCCCTATTATCCTAAGGATATCTAGAAACAAACAGACAAATTTATACCATTTTATCAAGACCATTATGCTTAAGAATTATAAATTAACTATGGAGGGATGCTCCTACCTGAAGTCCAACGCTTTACTCGGTCTTGAATCCAGTCGTTCCAGAAGGTATCGATCCAGCATATAAATCTGCAATCAAAGACAAGAAAACAACATCAAAAGCATCTACAAGATATAATAATTCAAAAGCAATAATCTATCTTAGTGATCAAGGAATCCAAGAATTAAATTATTCAAAAGATAGATGAACAACTCAATGAGAAAATAGAATCCATTTGTATTAACTTTGAATAAAAGAAGAAACCTTACAACCTTGACGCCTTGATGTTTGTACAGGTTCTTCCGGGGTCCCGAACAACCGTTTTCCTCAGTTTGACAAGACTCCAACTCTCTAAATCAGCATAAGACTATGGCTATGAGTGTGTGATCTCTCTCATGCCAATGATGCCAAATGTGGAGAGTATATTTTCTTCAGAAATTCTCTTCTACCAGCTAAGTAGTAAGTACCCTTGAGGCTGAAACATGGTCTTAATGTATAGCAGAAGGGAGGTAGTTTCAGCTCCAATAAGGAAGGGATAAAGCCCTCTCATCATGGGATTTCAACGCCAATAACCAAGGGATAGCTCCATTTATGAAGGGGTAAAGGTTCATGAATGGAAGGGGTGAAGCTCGACCAGATAGCGCTCCTAGAAGGCCCCAGCTGGGATAATATTCAACCAGCTAGGCTTCTAGAACTTACTTTTCTTCTTATTTTACCTTTTACGGGGGTCTGCAGTTTTGCGAGATGTGCCGTAGGTTTTATAGCAATAAACCGCGATACCTCAGGAAATGACTAGGAAAAGTGCGGAGTTAGGCTTTTTAGGGTTTTAATAAGATTTTTCCCAATTCCAAGACTTGATTTAGGAACTTTATGATTTTGGACTTCTAAGGGAGCAATAAATAGGTAATGATGAACCCATAAAGATAGCCAAATGGCATGGTGACAAATTTTAGTGTAACAATCCTACTCCCAAAAACAACAATAGTTTCGGATTGCAACCCCATGAATTACACCTTGTCACGTCAATTGCTGGGGGGGAAATATTCAAAATGGATTGTCATTTTTCAGGAATTTGATTTGGAATTTATCAAATCCAAGTCAAAGAAGTCTTTAGTTTTGGCTGAGCTTCTCTGTGACCTTCCCTCTGATAGTACTGAAACTACGTCAGAACCATCAATTCTAGACGTGTCTCTGTTTCTGATCGAATCATCTGATCCTTAGTATGGGGATTTCATCATTTATCTCCAAACCCAAAATTTTCGACCTAATTCCTCTCGCTCTGAACAATGACGTATTCAATACCAAGCCAAAGATTATCTAATCATCAGTGATACACTTTATCGTCGTGGTGTCGATACCATTTTAAGGAGGTGTCTCACTCATGAGGAGGCCGAAAAAGTGTTAAATGATTGTCATGCTGGGGCTTATGGTGGAGACTTATCTGGATAGGCTTTACTCTTGTATTTCTTAAGCACTGTACTACTAGCATTACTCTGACAAATGAGCCTCGGATTGAGTCACTCTTTGTAATGAAAAAACGCTCTCGGGTTGACATATTAATGTGAGGTAATTAGAGGTGAAAGAGACCCTTTTTATAGCTCCATAGCTACCGCACAGAAGATACTCCGCGCCAGTTACTTTTGGCCTACTATTTTTCAAGATTGCATCCTTGCAGTCAGAAATTGTCATGCATGCTAGATTTTTGATCGTAAAATTTGCAAACCGCGAGCGCCAATGCATCCTGTTGTCTTTGCTGGACCATTTAAGAAATGGGGTATTGACTTCATGACCTGTAACCCTCCTTCATCTGGGGGGCATGGTTATATTATTGTCGCAGTCGACTATTTTACCAAATGTGCCTAAGCGATGCCTACATTCAACAACACAGGAGAAACAACTGCATTGTCTTTATTCAACCACGTTATTACACTGTTTGTGGTCCCACAGGCTATAGTTACAGATAATGGGAAGCATTTTCGCAACCACATGATGTCTGAAGTGACTGCCAAGTTAGGATTGTCACATGATAATTCTACTCCTTATTATCCACAATCAAATGGACAAGTTGAGGCTATTAACAAAATTCTTAAACGAATGCTTCAACGAATGATAGGAGTTCGTAAGAGAAACTGGCATTTGATCCTGTACTCCGCCTTGTGGGCGTATCAAACCTCGATGAGAAATGCGACCAGATTTACTCCTTTTCAATTGGTGTATGGTCTGGAAGCTATCTTTCCAATCCAATGCAAAATATCATTGTTAAAACTCACAATAGAATTGTTACCTGACACCTCAGAAGAAGAAGTGTGTCTCCTTAACCTCATCCATCTTGATGAAATGTGCCGTGAAGCCCAGTTGGCCAACAAAGCACATAAGAGGCGTATAAAGGCGCAATACAACAAAAATGTCCAGCCTCGCATTTTCTCAGAGGGCGACTTGGTCCTTCTCTACGATCAAGAAGCTAATGTAATAGGTACAAGAAAATTTGCACCGTTATGGCATGGCCCTTATATTGTCAAAAGAGTTCTTGCTAAGGGTGCCTATGAGTTAGTTGATTACGATGGAATTCCATTGGCGCAGCCTAGAAATGGGTAGTAATTTTTTGTATTATATTGTATATATGTTGTTTTTTTTTTCTAAATAAAACTGATCTATTAACAAGTGCGTAATATTACAATATGACCGAGGTAAAAAACAACTGCCTTTGGGCTGGCAGATCTAACATGAATAAACAGGAAAAGAGACCACCCATTGTCATGGGGACCGACCTGATGGAGAGAACCAAGACCCACGCAGGGGTTCAGCACCATAGAAATTCTAAGTGTGTACATTATGAACCAGGGACGAGCCCAAAACCATCTGAGCATAACCAAAACCGTCTGAACATAAACAAACCAGGGACAAGCCCGTAACCATCAGAGCATAAACAAAAACCCAGGAATGAGCCAAAAAGAAGAGGAGAGCTTTTCATTACACAAACTATTCATCAGGCGGAACTTCCTCTACTCGGTACCAACCAAACGCTTGCATATCCCTCGCCAGGGCCTCTGTTCCGCAGTCTCCATCACTTCTTCAGGCACACTGAAGCAGGAAAATTTGGGGGATGAAAGGGCGCATTGACAGCTCCACTCTGAGGATGGGAACCAGGAGCAGTGTGCTGATCGAGGCCAGGTGGTGGAACAATGGGCACCCCCGGCAGGGCCTCCTCCTGAAAAATGACAGAGAAAAGAAAAGAAATTCTTGGACGGTTCAGGGCGCTGTCAAAGATGAAACGCGCACTACCAGTGTTGGGCGGAGGAACTGAAGCTGTCTGAATGGACCTCCCTCTCCCGCTGCGGGTCCTCGGATAACGACCAGCACTCATGCCGCTTGAGCTTGATGGCATTTCCGACGAGTGGCTGGTAGACGCCCTGGGAGGGAGGCCCCTGGTGCTGCCCCTTTGGCTCCTCATGCGTTGGCATAACCGAGGCATGGTGGAAGCTGGCGTGAGTGCAGTGACAAACAAACCTGGACGAGACTCAGTGGCTATGAAGCGTCGGCCAACATGAACTTGATGAATTACAACAGACAATAGAAAGACTGGGTGATCGACAGCAAACACCAGATAAGTAGAGTGAATGTGCAACGGAGTAGAGTGAATGAGCAAGACCTTACGACATAGGGAGCACTGCAACTACAATTGAACCGCGACATAAAACACCTCGCCTCCCCACTCTTTAACCTCGCCCATCTTGCTACGACAGACCTGCCCAATAATGGCCTCATTGATGAAAGAAACAGAATGCAGCATGCCAAAGCATGCGAAGGCGAAATTCCAAGCCGAATCCATGGTGTGAACTCCCATCTCCCCAGAAGCCGTGCCTTTGAGCTCAGCGCTGAATAAATGCCAAGATCTGGCATGCGATGTCGTGTAAAAGTGCTCGTCCTGGGTGGGCAAGTGTCAATCCGCCTTGCCCATCCCCTGTCCTGTCAACATAAACTCCCTACCGATCACCCGCATCCGGGAATATTGTATATATGTTGTTGATTTGCATTCACTATCTTAATTTGTTTTTAGAGTTTTCTTGACGTTAGTAATCCGCTTTACATTTCATCGCAAATGTCTGAATCTTTGGAACCATTTGTTGGATATGCTAATGGTGCTAGTCGTAGTACGCAAAATCTATCCTCTGTAGCGTGGGCCATTTTCACTCTGAACGATGAGTTAGTGAGTTTTCAAGGGATTTGCATTGGTATATCAACAAACAATATTGCTGAGTATAGCGTGTTGATTGAAATTCTCTCTGATGCCATTTCATTTGGTATTAACTGCATAATCATAAGGTTAGACTCACAACCTGTGGTATTACAACTTACTAGTGTTTATACTGTTAGAAATCAAACACTTCTTAGATTGTTCCTAAGAGTTCGACTTTTGGAAAGACATTTTGATATTATTCAATATCAACACATTTCCAGGAATTTGAACACATTGACTGATTCATTAACTAATTAAGTTTTAGACAGACATTTGCAACACATGTAAAGAAAACATTCACATCATTGAATAGGATTGCGCATTAAACATAGGAAAAAATCTTAATTCATATAGATAGATAGTTATAGGTTTTTACAAAATTTGTGCCCAAGACACATTGGTCATCTGACCTCAAAATGTATGAAAAATGTCATAAGTAAACTAGTGGTGCTTGTGGTAACATGTTATAGATCTAGCTATCCTACGAAGTAATAGCATCCAACAGTTAGGAACCCCAATAGTGTGTCTCTGCAATCACATAGGAAGCTCTTTGATCCAACAATCCGGAATCCTAAAGGTCAAACCTTCTATGTGCTGCTGAAGCTCAGTCAGAGTCTCAGCCAGATCAATATCCTGAAGGACTGCTCTCCCGACAGCCCTCTCTGCTGGCACATTTACTTCGTGCTTCGGTTCAACTACTGGTTGAACATGACCAACATTTGCATTACATCAAACGTTTATTTTAGTCTTGGAAAGAAATAAAAACACAAAAAAAATGTATAAACCTGAAGAAAATAAAAAAACATGGTCAAAACATTCTTACCTATTGCACCCCATTGAGCGCCTTCTGGTAGTGCTAAATCTAGATCACCTCGAAAATTGACGTCTGCGTATGCATACTCATCGATGGCGACAATCTGTCGCCGGAACCAGGCAAAGAATGCAGTAGAGAACACAACAGTCAATTGGCCAGCATGCTGACCCATGAGTTCTACCCATCTCTACATCCGAGGATCTCTAGGACTAGCTATATATAGAGTCACATGCTATGGTTGCATCAGTGGAATTTGTTCCAAGGCGAAGGATATAAGGATAGAACCACAACTAAAATTCTTCTTCCTTCCTCCTTTTGCTTTCTTCAGTTTTTCCTTTATCTAAGATAGAACATCTTCAGATTAGTTGAAGACTGTTGGCTCCATACACTCTAGCGCATACTGCATATATGATCTGTTCGCTACATGTAGTGTAACAGTGCCGAAAAGTTTAGCGATTGTGAAAAGGATAGTTCTTAAAGGAAAATCTTTGACATCCTGGATGTTTATTTTTACATCTTTGCTAGGTTCTTCCCCTAGATAGCAATACTGCAAAATATAACCCCTCACTGTCTCTCCTCCAACGGTAGACCCTGAGAGTGAAATGGGAAAACCTCTCCTCGACAAACCTGTGAGAAAATACACATCCTGAACTATTATAGGAACCACTTGGTTCTTAATATGAAATGCCTCTATCACCAGATCCCATGATCGAACTAAGAACTCCAAGATTTCTATTTGTTGCCTCATTTCGGACAATTTGAAGTACTTAAGCAGTCCACAATCTATTAGGGCTCTTACAGTACCAGGATCATTCAAGGCAATCATATCCTATTCTTCATGTTCTCTTTCCCTCCATGTAATCGTCATTATAATCTGATGGAAACCTGAAACACAATCATAAGATCCATTAGATTCCATTTATTGCTAAAAACTAGGTCAATTTTGGGCATAGTAAGAAAATAAAAAAATTAAACTGCACCCAATGCACTCCTTAACAAGAGACAGTGTGTTGCACATGCAAGTACACTTCATTGTACCTACTATACCACACAGGTTTCGACATTCAGGGGTGCGTTTCCCTCATTTTTGGATGAATTTACCCTAGGGGCCTTAAACCCTAAAAATTTGCAGAAATTGGAAATGAAATGAATACCAAAGGGAAGAGGAGGTTCATGGCACTAACTTGGATCAAACGGCGACGAAATCCATCCACAGAAATGATCGCAATCAACAGCTGAATTTCAGGAGAAAAATCAGGTTCAGAGCTCCAAAATACAAATGGTAACTATGGAATGGTAAAAATGAATAGTGAAACTACTTTTAAATAGTCATTTAATTATTTGCAAGTTAAATTTATTGCTATGACTATATTTTTATTATCTTTTTATCTTGAAACATGTATTTTTTCCATTTGATGTTGTTATGAAAAGGAAATACAACTGATGAACAGATTAGTTGTGCAGATTTATTTCAAAGAATGACTTGACCACAAAGCATACTTTTTCTCCTTATTTTTTGAGCTTTGATAAAAATGAAAAAGGATTTGAAGCACACTTTTATCTCTTTTTTGAGCTTCTATAACAGCGAAAAATGAACCCCTGGAGTCTTCTTTCAGCTCTTTTCAGACTTCGATAACGTGAAAATATTGCCAAGCACTTGTCATTTCAAGCTCGTAAAAGTAAATGAATTGATATCTACTCAGTATAAGTTTAACCCTTTTCCGGACTGAGATAGATTATTTACAAAAAAGGAATACCTTGGTTAAACATGACCAAAGAGGTTCTCTTAGATAGTATTTTACACTTTTTCGGATCTGAGTGACAAATTTACGAAAAAGTACTTATGGAGTTTTCTTTCGTCCACTTTTTCGAACTCTCTAAATATGAAAAAGGACCGGGCTATCACTGTCGTTAAGATTGTTAAAACATAAAATAGCAACGGGCTTGCCGATCATGGAAAGAATCAAGTTTCATTCATCACTAGACTCGTTAAATTATTAAATAACAATAATTTATTCGCCTGAAGGGTTGAGTTATAGATCAATCAAATGTTATCCTCCTCAATCTTGTTGAAAAACAAAGAGGTACTGGTCGACAAATGACCGGGGAAAATTTGGGAAAAGTGAGAAAAATTTCTTTATGGTAGCAAGTCACTCTTGAACATCACACTTCCTTCACTTCATGTCCATGACTGTTTGGGTTGGGTAAACATCTTGACGGTTCATTCAGACCTATGGTTCATCATACCTTCACTTCGGTTTTGGGTCAATGTTGCCAACTCATCACAGTGTCACCGATATGTTCAAGAGAAGTCATCCAGTGAATACACTCATCCTTCTACAATACTCCTAAGCCTTTATTCTCATGACCGTCATCCCTAAAAATTTCTATATCAAGTCATACCCCTGTCTCCAAAATCAGTAACTCTCGTTTTGCAATAAGGTGACTTCCTGTCGACAAAAATTCAATATCCAAGAAGTTCACTTAGAAACATCAGATTCCAGTACCATGAGGCTTGTTACAGCATCGACAAGATCCATGCTTCCGGACCTTTGACCGAAAGATTTTGTTTGGCGTTTGACATCAAATCATCTATTCACGCCTTACGAAATGTACTGCATTACCTTGAGGGCCATTTTCATTAATGGTGGTTCTCTCACATTTTTTAACAGCTCACATCATTGGCTGGTAATCAAACGATGTCTTTCCATGTTCGACGACAAATCATATATTCGCATGGCTAGACTTGTACCTGAATGATCGAGTGAATGAGATAAGAAGACCCTGGATCTAGTTTTAGCCATTCGGGCTACGATTTCATGATTGTTTCACACATCATCTGTACGGTGACCTTACATACAGATTTTCATCCGAACATGGGCCTATATCTATAGGCATGTCTGCATTGGGAAGCATTCCAATGTCGATGACTTTTTGAATTATGTACATGTTATTAGATTGTTTATGTGCTGAACATGGGAATGCCTAACCTCAACAATTATGATCAAAGAGGATATATCATGATGTAATTTATTGTAAGATTGATGCAGGTGACCACTCCGCTTCATCTCTAGCCCATCACAGTGTAAAGCATCTCAATGAAATGTTTTTATTATTTTGACCTCATGCTTTAGGGGGCAATTGTTATAGGTCAATTTGGGCATCATTCCCAATGACCTGGTTAACTGGGCATCATCTCCAGGACCAATGACTAAGGGTTTATCATTCCCTATCATTTCAAGTTGCTACATGCACTAAGGCAAGAACAAGACAAATCAAACATGACTTTCATCAAGCAAAGGTTTCTAAGGTTTGAAGTTTATTATATAGCATGTGGGAGCTCACCAACGCTGCCTCTAAGGGGAATAAGTGCATTGCATATGCAGGTAGCCCCATGCAAGGATGCTCTGCAAAGCACTTCCCGACATTCATAGGTGCGTTGGTCACATTGGGACCAAAATTCTCATTGTTCCGGAATCTCCACTTGGCCAGTGTCTTCTAGAAGAGTTCACATGTGTCAAGCTTCAAATCCAAGTGTCCATTTGACATCTACATGACTGGGAACATGTCTTGCATATTATTGGAAAGTCATTCACTTCAAAACTACCTTCAGTTCATCTATAAATTGAGCATATATCTAAGTGTTTGGAAGGAAGAATTTGAGTCGAGAAATGCTAGAGAATTTTCAATTGAGAGTTAGATTTGTGTAACGGCTGCTGGAGAGATTTATACTGTGGTGGGGGTGAGGATCGTTGTTGGAAGGGTCACTTAAAATTATTCATTTGGTTGTAACCTCTCCTTCTATCATCAATAAAGAATACAACTTACTTTTCCCTATATGCATCTGTATTGGCTTTGATTTTCCATATTGCAAGATCTTAGTTGATGTATATTGTTTATGCTTTACTGATTTAGCTAACTAACTTGAATAAACATTTGTATTATTGCTATCTTCTGTTGTTTTAGTGTTCTTTCTTGCAGGAAGAATTTTGCCTACAAACTGCTTGAATTTGAAGCTACAACGGAAGCGACAGAAGGAGCCATTTAGAAGCACTTGGATTATAAGTAAGCCTCTAATCCTTTCTGTGTGTCTGTTCTGATTTAGGAAAGGTAGTTGTATAGTCTTTAATATGTTGTTTTAGATTGTCATTTGTCTAGGGAAGCATGTTTTATCCGTAATTCACAATTCTGGCCCAACAAATAGCATGAAGGTCAAACCTTTTATTAGAAAAACATGTACCTTTTACATCATTACAGGTTTATTATGATTAATTTAAAATATATATAGATCATAAGATAGAGATTTATAAGGCATTATCCATAATCAATGTGAAAGTTGGCCTCTGAATGCAAATCTATAAATTGATATGATAACATCATCTTCTCAAGATTGAAGTCATTCTCAATTTTAATATAAGAAAACTTCAACTTTATAAATGATTATATTTGAATTTTAAATATTATTTATATAATGTGACATATTAACTTATGCCAATGACGTTTGTATATTAAAATTTGGTTCAACATTATCAATAATCTTCTACAATTTTTTTTTTAATGTGTACCTTCACTTTATTAAAATTACACAAAACAACACTTATTAAAATTACTCACAACATGCTAGTTTATATATATATATATATATATATATATATATATATATATATATATATATATATATATAAATATATATATATATATATATATATATATATATATATATATATATGACATTGATGATGAGTTAGGTTTTTTATATTTTGGGTTGAAAGTGTATATTAGGTACTATGATTTTTGAGAGAAAAAAAGTATACATACAAAGAAATTTAGAAAGTATATATGCATAATTGATTTGGTCATAAGTTTGTTAAATATGACAACATTTTTTGTTGTTATTGTAAATAAGATAGATTTATTCACATAAAACAAATATTTACTTCAATATCAGTACTAGATAGATTTCCAGACTATTGTCTTGCTACATTCGTCACTCTGGACAATATTTTTTCCCTCTAGGAATGGAATTACAGGGAAAGATACAGAGGGGGGTGGAGCAGTAACTAAAATAGGGGTAATTATCAAAAGAAAAAAGGCCTTTTGGCCTCATAGATGAAGTTAAACTGAACATATTTTATATTGCAGTCACAAAACTTGGAGAGCAATGAACCTGGGATGCAGGGTTAGGCCACATATTCCATCAGGAAGTCATCGATGTTGATGGGACGCTCTAGAGTGCTACTGTCGTTACAACCATACTGTTTCTTTCTGCTTGAAGAAGGATCCGTGCCACCAGGGCTAACCTGCACATAGAAAGTTCGAGGAGCGAAAGGACCAACTCCCCCAGCCTTGGTGACAGGGTTGAGCTGGTGTGTAGCAGTCTGATGCTTAAGGAGAGCATAGTGAGAGGATCTCTTATTGATAAATCAGCTGTGGTGCACCTCGCCAACGTACATGACAAATTTCTCAGTAAGGGAGTCAATTTTTTTCTCTAGGATGATATTGCAATGTTGCTGCTCTTGAAACACCATAGCAAGCATGGTCTTAGTTTTCCAGTGGATCTCAATGGCCCGACTAAATAAGTTTTCCCTGGATATTGTGAGGGTAGGGTTGGGAATCCACCTGAAAGAGTCGTCAACTGTCTCAGTTGGTGTTTTTTTGTGGACTGACCTGACCTTGTCCTCAATTTCCTTGATCTAATTCTTCATTTCCTGGCTGGGTTCTGCAGCAAAATCCAATGGCGCATTCTTGGCAGCAGCTTCCGCTCGCGTAACCGGGGGGCGAGTGGGGGTGGCCCAGCAGGCACCATAGCCTCATCCACCATGAGATTGGAGAGGGGCATTGGATCTGCGTGGGGCCATAAGTGTGTTGATGATCTACAGGTTTAGGGCTAGAGACACAGATTGCAAAGGAAGGCCGGGGTGGCCGGGCTCGGGGAGAGACAGGGATAGGAGGGAAACTGGGGAATTTGGAGACAGGGATACAGGAGCTCGAGAATGGAATGGGCCATAGTCTAGGAAGGTATGACTAATATAGGAAAGAGGGAGAGATGTGAGATGTGAGGTGCAATGGGTAGATAGGACGTCTGGGCTGGTTTTCAACTGTGGGAAATTATTGCGATAGTTGGAGAGGTCATTCAGGCATCTAATAGAGATAGAGCCATAGGCACGCTCATACGGATGGAGAGAAATGAGGGTGAGGGAGGTTTAGATCATAATTCCCTTGGAGGAGGGGCAATGATTCAGAGGGGATAGGTTGTACTTCGGCCGACATTTCATTGTCCCTAATGCGAGAGCATGCCTTTCTGACATATGGAAGATTGAAGGCATCCCACGAATTGGACAGGAGGCAGGTATTACCGTTAATTCCAATGTTTTCCAGTGAGTCATCCAGTTGGTTGGCCTTGCGTCTAACTGCCTGGAAGGTGACGCCTTTGGAAAGGCTGAGGTGGAGTTTAATTCTCTGAAATATTTTATTAAGTCTCCAGTTGTCTGAGACCTGGCTGACATTTCTGCCTTGTTGGAGCTTTTTATAGTCTTGGGTAGCGACCATGGAGTCCCCTTCAATGAATAGAGGCCAAACGTTTTGTTCCCTGGAAATGGCCAATCCATGAGCCAGGGTCTGAAGCTCTGCCACATTGTTGGTGGGGTGTCCCATATTGCCTTAGTATATCCAGAGAATTTGGCCTGAGTCATTTCTAAAGACACCTCCGAATCCCGCTTTTCCTGGGTTATCTTTTAATGCCCCATCATATTTTAATTTGATATAATTTGGTTCAGGAGGAGTCCACTTGGGGTCAGAGGAAGGGGTCGAGGGAATATTATGATTCAAATGAGAGTTATGGAGGGATAAGTCTAACAGAGATAAGATGCAAAGATCCTCTCAGGTGGGGGGGGGGGGGGGGGTGGTAGGGTCGCGTAAGCTGCTTATGGGAACATATTCACGGAGAGTCTGTTTTATGGAATGAATAATATGTTCCTCCTTTTTTCTGAATCTTTGAAGATTATTGCATTTATTTCTTTCCAAATGGCCCAATAGATAATTCTCGGCAGAAGTTTCCAAGCCAGGTTGATTAGAGGATGATTGGATAAGGAGGTGCGCCAATGTTCCAAGGAGATGAGAATGGAAGAGGGGTCCCTGTTCGAGGAATTAAAGACCAGAAAGGTCCAATTCTAGATGTTGGAAGCAAACTGGCATTCATTTAACAAATGATTTGTAGATTCACCCTCATTTTTGCAGAGCATACAGATGGAAGGGCTGATGAACCCTCTCTTGATTAGATTCTCCCATTTTAGAATTTTTTTATGCATCACTAGCCAAAGAAAGAGTGACAGTTTGGGCCAGTGTTTGTGATTCCAAAGAGTGCGCCATTTTCTTTCAGTGGGGGTAGGGTTGGGGGGATGATATAACCATAGGCCTCTTTTATGTTGAGATGGATAACAACATTTGTGCCCCATATCAACTTGTCTTTCTCCTCTTCCATTTGTATCTGTATTTTTTCTAGATCTTCACCTAGATTCTTTCATTCCTGAGGGTGATTTTTCTGAACCCATTACGAGGCCTCTTGCCATTCTCTCTATCCTGTGTTTTCATTAATTTTCCATAAAACTTGACTAGATTTTTATTTTGTCTATCCATTTGAGTTTTGATTTGTTTGAATTGGTCTTGTTTGAGTCGGGGGCTTTGCTGCCATTCATCTTCCCAGATCAAGGATGTTCCTCCATTTCCTATTTTTGAGAAGCAATGATTTTGAACAATTTCGTTTTCCCCCCATGCTTGGTTCCATACCGCTGAGCCTTTGATGTTTCCACTAAGCCTAATGAGAGTCGCCTGGTGGTGTGATGTGGCATACTTTGTGTTCCAGAGCACTTCCCGAGAGGTTTGAGGGCTAGTGATTCAACGCCACCAAGTTTTGGCACCCAACACTTTGCCCACCATCTCTGGGTCTCTGAGGCCCAATCCTCCTTCATTTTTGGGTCTACAAATTTTTTCCCAGGCCACAAGGGCCCATTTTCCTTTATTTTCTTTGCCTTTCCATAAGAAATATATTTGGATGGTCTTGAGTTGATTGGAGATAGATTTGGGAGCGGAAATGGTAGAGTAATAATATTGCAGGATGACTTGGAGAACTGATTTGACTAGGACTAGTCGACCAACAAGATTTAGGGATCTAAAATTCCAATTGGAAATCTTCTTGTTCAGTTTGGTTACTAGAGATTCCTAATTTTCCTTTGTAAGAGGTATTTCTGTTAAGGGAACTCCAAGGTACTTGGAAGGGAAGGATCTAAGTTTGAATCCCATAATTATTGCAATGTTTTACTGAATGGGTGGGGAGGTATTCAAGAAAAAAAGTTTGGTTTTGGCCACATTGATGGAAGTGCCAGAGGCTTGGGAAAAATCAACGAGAATGTCCTGAAAAGCCAGGGATTCTTTGACAGTGGGAGAGCCCCTGAGAAGAGTGTCATAAAAAAATTGTTGGTGAGTGGAGGGGGGAGTGGAGGGGTATAGTTTTATTCTAGAGATTCTTCCATTTGAGGAGGCTGCCATAATAGAACGACTGAGACCTTTCGCCATTATGACAAAAAGGAAAAGAGAGAGGCAGTCTCCTTGCCTAATTCCTCAGGATGGACTGATGATGGAGGATGGGGAACCATTAAGAAGAATGGATAAGAACGCTCCAGAAACCATGGCCATTATCCATTTTATGCATTCCTTGTTAAAACCGAAAGCTTCCAGCACTTTTATGATATAGTTCCAGTTGATTTTGTCGAAGGCCTTGGACATATCCAACTGAATGAGCATTCATGGTTTCTTCTTCTCCTGGAGAGAGTGAATGACTTCCCGTGAGAGGATAATGCTATCCAAAATTTGTCTGCCTTCCACATAGCCAGTTTGCTGGAGGCAGATAAGAAGGGGCAGAATATTTTTGATGCGATTTGCAAAAATCTTGGAGATGATTTTGTAAATAAAATTACATAGCGAAATGGGCCGGAATTGATTAGGGGAGTCAAAATTTTCTGATTTGGGGATGAGGGTGAGGAAGGTGGCATTGAGGGCTTTTAAGACAGATTTTTGGATGCGGGATTCTTCCACAAGATCGTGAACCTCTGTCTTTAGCAATGGTCAACAAGATTTAAAGAAATCAATGGTGAAACCGTCTGGTCCCGTGGCTTTGACATTGGGCATGGTATTGACCGCTTCTTCAACCTCGTGTAGAGAAGTTTTCCTTATGAGAATTTGGTTGTGCTCCTTCTTTAAGATAGTAGGGAATTTTTTGGTGATTTTTTCTATTGCTTCCGCATTGGAATTGTTGGGTTCAGTGAGGAGATCTCCAAAATACTGGTTGAGCTCCTCTTCTATTTCTATGTGAGTGCTGAGCTTATTTCCTTGCTGATTTTTTAGGCTTAAGATTCTATTGTGTTTCCTATGTTGGATCATGGAGCAGTGGAAGAATTATGTGTTCTTCTCCCCCTCTTTAATCCAGCTAACCTTGGATTTTTGGCGCCATAAGGTTTCCTCTTGGGCATCCCTTTCTTCCCAAATTTTTTGTAGCTTTAATTCCTCTTGCTTTCTTTGTTCAGTCATCCCATTGTTGATGATGTTATGTTGTAAGGCTTCCATTTTGATTTCTATCAATTTATTTTCCGCAATGACGTCTCTAAGGGTGTTCTTATTCCATAGTCTAAGTTCATATTTGATGAATTTCAGTTTCTGCTGAAATTTGTACATTTTGTTGCCTTGGGTGGGTTAGGGGGTGTGCCACCATTCTTTCATTTCTTCCATGAACTCGGGATGATTGATCCAGAAGGCTTCGAACTTGAAGGGCTTATTTTTGGATCCTTTTGGTAATTGGATTTTTAGAACAATGGGCCAGTGATCTGAGCCCACCTAGGGGGAGATGCTTGCCTCCGTTTCCAAGGAGCTAAGGTACAGGTCCTTAAATAGGAGGAATCTATCCAGCCTGGAGGCTATCTGCCTATCCCCCCCTCTTCTATTATTCCAAGTAAAAGAGCCATTTTTAGTGGGGGTATCTATGAGTCTGAGAGCATCAATAAGGTCCTGGAAGGCTGTTGAGTCTTTGTCCAGTTTTCTGAGCCCACCTCTCTTCTCCCCAAGATTGATTATCATGTTAAAGTCTCCCTCTAGGATGCTGAGGGGATAGTTGAAAGAGCTGAGATGATTTTTTAAGCTGATTAACCAAGAAATTCTTTCAGTAAAAAAATGAGGAGCATAAACATTGGTGACACAAATATTTTTCGTGGTTCCGGTGATTTGAAGAACAATGGTGAGGGAAAATTTGGAAGCAGCAGATTTAGAAAGGTGAAAGCGGGAGTCCTTGGCGAGATCCTAACTCCTGGAGGAGTTGGCTGGTGGACTTCTGACCTCTTTTTCTATTCTTCCCTTTTGGAAAGTTTTTCCCTGCATTTAAGTTGACCATTATTCTGCTTTCTATGCCTTTTCCCTTGTTTTGGTGCTCTTGATTCTGATACATTCCTTCTTGTAGCAGGAAGGCCTCTTCAATTTTTTTGATTTTCTCCCAGGGAATGACCTCTATTCCATTTCTGTTCCATTCCTTTGCGATTTTTTGGAGATCCATTCCCATTAGTACTTCTTCAATATCGTTTTCCTCTGGGGTGGGTGCATCCTCAATATTTTCTCCATTTATGTATCTTCTTGGTATTGTGTGCTTTCTTGTATGATATTGTTTTGAGCTTCGGTTTCCATGCTATTGTTTTCTGTGGCAATTTCTTACTGCTTGTGTGCTTCTTTCCTTGTGCTTTGTTGGCCTATCTCCTCCTGAATTGTATTTAGAGCTTCGAACTTATTTTGTTGGGAGAGCGTGGAAGGTTCTTTCTTTGTGTATACTCTTTTGTTCTATTTGTTTTTTTTTCCTGCCCTTATGTATCCTTTGTCATGTTTTTTTCCTGCTTGATCTTCTTTTTTTCCATGCTCATGGCATTTCCTACATCAGAAAGGTATGTGCTCATAATTGATGTTTTGAGACTAGATTTCATCCCTGTAGTTTAATCTTATTGCTTCTGGTAAAGCCCCTGAGACATCTATGTAAGCGTAGATCCTGGCATAGGAAATGTAGTGCTCGTTCTTGCTTCTCTCTGACATTTTTATGTACTCTCCTAGCTCATCTCCTATGGCCTTCAGAATAGATGGTGCCCAGTAATCTATTGGCAAAGAATACAACCGAATCCAAACTGGAACCCTAGTAAAGACTTCTTTGTCTGGGGTGAAATTTTCCTTCAAGAATCTCGTGTACAGACTTGCCGAGTTGAAGAAGTAAGGATCTCCTTCAAATATTCTTTTGCGATATTCCAAGAGGGCGAAGACTACCATTAAGAAACCCTTAGAACTGAGTTGTAGATCAATCTCTCCTTTTGGGTTCCATTTGGCACGGATCCATCCCTTTAATGCTCGTTCCATGGGCCATATGCCCATAAATTTGCAGATAATCACGTGCTCTTGCATATACTCTCTGTATACTGCCACATCAGGGTCCTGGATGATTATTTCCAGAGTTTTCTTAGCTTTGGATTGCATGCATTCTGTTTCTTTGTTTCTTCTTTGGAGGTTGTCTCTTCTTTCTCTTCCTCTCTAGCAGCATCCAATGGAAGATGAGTCTAGTTGTTAGTTGTGGCTATTGCTGAAGTGTCCATTGCATCCTTTTGATGGCTTTGCAGAGAAGTTGCAGAGGTCAAATCAGGGTTCGGGTGAGAAAATGCAGAGCTGGAGGTAAGGTAGGTGAAGAAGGAGACTTTGCATTTGGAGGAGTTTCCTGTAGTGAGATCTCTTTAGGATGGAGCCAACGGGCCTCATCCTGCTCCATAGAGGGAGCCCGGGGTGAGCTCATATAGGCCCTGCGGCAGTAGGGACCACGACCACTAAACAGAGTTGTGCGCAGCATCAGATTAGGTCAAAGTGCTCGTTTTTTCTTATTGACGGTTGTGTAGCATATGGATTCATCATTAATTTAATAGGGCATTAAATATGACAACATTGATGATGAGTAAGGTTTTTTATATTTCTGGGTTGAAAGTGTATATTAAATACTATGCTTTTAGAAAGAAATATATAGAGAAATTTAGAAAATATTTATGTTATAAATTAATTCTAAAATATATATATTGTAATTAAACTTAAGAAACACCAAATTTCAAGGCGTGTGAAAGGAGGCATTATGGAATAATGTTATTAGGAGTTTTTTTTGTTTAAGTTGTGGAAGAAAGTTGAACAACAATTATTAACTTAACACTAAATAAATAAATATAATAATATAAAAAATCATGATAATAAAATTGAAATAAGTCAATAATTTTATTATTATAAAATTTAATTTTTTTTATAATATATATATATATATATATATATATATATAATATTTAACTTATTAAAACATAAATAAATCATACAAACTTTAACTAAATCACAAAATCATAAATCATACCAACTTTAACTAAATCACAAAATCACCGAACGAATCTTTTAACCTTGCTCACCACAGATTACCACCAAAATTTGTGAACTTTAAACTTGCTCACCACAAATTACCACCAAAATTTGCGACGTTTCAAATTAATCATGTTAAAAATAAAATTTCTATTAATCATGTTAAAATTAAAATTTCTATGTGAAGAGTAAGAATAAAATTTCTATGTAAAGAGTAAATAAAATTTAATACAAGTTTTATGGACAAAGTAACATATTCATTATAATTTTGTTTTGTTTTGTTTTGTTTTTTTTTTTTGGGAAAATAGTAGCTTCCATTAATTAAATCATTGAAAAATACATATTGTAGATGCTACTATAGATGTATATGTTAAAACTGGTAGCATTACCACATACTTTGTAAAGTTAATAAAGTGATTGTTTCATGATTGAAACTGATAAATGATGTAACATAAAATATACAAAGACATAGTTCTATAAATCGGCACAAAAAAAAAACAAAAATTATGATTGATTGTATATATATTATATATCATGGCTCAAGAGAATATTACAAAGGAATCTTCACAATTTCAAATAGGCTATATATTCTTTAAGAGTGAGAAAACTGATCATAACTTAGTTTTCAAACCAACAATGAGGACAACCATCTCTGGCTTCTATCATTAAATGCAGATTGACTCATTGCCATTATTTAAGGAAAACCATGCTACCTGAAATGATCCAACAACCGCCCGTAAGGATGCAAGATTTCTCTCATGCTAGATGAATCTGGGTCTTGGGGCATTAACTTGTTTCCTTAAGCCCGAGGAAGACAAACTCCTAGCTAAGTAGAAGCAATTTTAGGACATAATCCACGCACCAAGTCATATATTACATAAGAATACCATTAACAAAACCATGGGTTGTCAAAACTTGGAGCCAAAAAACTGCCACTAGGTCATATATTACATAAGAATGCTATTAACAAAGCCATGGGTTGCCCAAAAACTGCCACCCATAAATTGACTCTATGAACAATATTTATAAGCATTAGTTTGCTATATTTTTTTTAATTTTAATTTCGTTTTAAACAATTTGACCTCACAAATCTTATTTTTTGATTTGAATTTGATCAAGGAAAAATGTTTACATAGCATTATAACATCTCTTCCATACTAGGAAAGAGAATATCTAGAGCAAAATAAAGCTAAAACATCAAATTTAAATAATAGGATATAATTTCAAACAAGAATGTGACTTTTTGTTGTTTAAAATATATTTTTGAATGCATAAATAGATTCAACACTCTAAATAGCTGAAGATAAAAAAAAACTATAAAAAAACCATTTCCTTTATAAGTCAGAGACTCTCTCTCTATATAATATTATATCAAACAATACTACTCTTATATATATAATAATAATATTTTTATGAAACATTGTAATTTATTTGTAAAAAAATATATGAGTGGAAAAAAAAGACATTGTTTGATTGAAATATTATTCAACAAATAATTAAATTGACAACTTTCTAATTAGAATGAATCTTCACAATGTTTGGGTTCACAACTCCAATAAGTTCATATTTCATAAATATTTTTCTTAATATTTCTCTGGCATGAAATATAATTATGATATATTAATTTTTTTTATTAATATATAGGCTAATATTTGCTATATTTGTTATATATATTTATATATATAATTAATATTTATTAATACCATATATATATAACATTTATGAATACCAAATATTAATAATATTTGTCTATTTTTATATTCTTATTAGTTTAAATTATATATATTTATTTAGTATTCTTTTTCTTAAAAATATTTTATATTAGAATATTTTGTCATAGACCCTTTGTTATAAGTTGTGCTATTTCATTCGGTCTATTTTTTTCTATATTGTTTTATTTTTATTCTTTCTAATTTCTAATATATATATATATTATCTCATTCATTGATATTAAATATTAATAATATTTGTCTTTTTTCTTTCTTTTATATATAATATATAATTGTCTTCCATTCTTTCTCTTAAAAGTATTTTTATATTAGAATATTTTGTCCTGTCCTTTACATTTAAATTTAATTTATTGCTTTAGATTAGAATATTTTTTCCTCTTATAAAGTATAATTGTCTTCCATTCTTTCTCTTAAAAGTATTTTTTCCTCTTATAAATATAATTGTCTTCCATTCTTTCTCTTAAAAGTATTTTTATATTAGAATATTTTTTCCTCTTCTTTACATTTAAATTTAGTTTATTTCTTTTTATATATATATAAAATCTTTATTTATTGATACCAAATATTAATAATATTTCTCTTCTTCTTTTTTATATTCTTATATATAATTAATTAATTCTGTTTTACTTAAAGGACTCATTATATATATATATATATATATATATATATATATATATATGCTTTAGATTTAATTTCTCTATATTTCTTTTATGTTTTCTAATATTTAATTCATTGTTAGTTTTTATTTATTTCATATATATATTTATTTTCTCTTTAATTTTTAAAATTAAGATATTTTGTTTTAGATTTTTATTTCATTCTTTTATTTTTTTATTTTTGTACTTTTTTCTTAGGAAAAATCGTAACTTTCATTATATATAATGTTGAAAATTAAATGATGTATATGTTGCATAAGTAGCATATGCCAAAATTTGTGGCCAATGCCACTATATTGTATGAAGTCTGATATGAAGTTGTTACATAAGTGTAAATGTTCCAAAGAGATATTCAATATAATATATACATGATATAGTTCTGATAATCAAATAAAAAATAAAAAAATGGAATTCTATCAATGATCTGAGATGTGTCATGGTCCCCGATCACCAGTTGTTGATGAATAATGAAGGGCATGTGGTAATACTGATAGAAATCCTGTCCATCCTTCTCCTGAATCATCCAATGACCACAAGGTTGCTGTAATGCCTCCATGTAAAGGCTCTCAGAAATATGGTTCCTTTCCTCGTATATATGACGACAAGAAATATAGTCAAATTGAGATTTTAATGTAATAATTTCATCAAGTAAACTTCTGAGTGTGTGCACATGACATTGAGACTCAAGATTGAACCAATTTAAAACAAACTTGGAATTGCCAAAAAATTGCAATTGTCAGCAACCTTTCTCAAGGGAGAAAATAAGGAGAAGCCTGAGACTATTAATCTCTGAGTAGTTATTTGTGCCCCTTCCTATTCCCATCTTCATTTTGAAGTAACGATCTTCAAATAAATACATGACTGCACCACCGCCACATCCTATATTTTGATTTGATCCATCAAAATATGCCCAAGGTATTGATTTATCAATGGATTCTGCCATAATGGTATGATTTTGATGAGATTGTTCTTCTTCCGGGATTAAATTGTATAAGGCTTTAATATGTGAGCATTTGAAAGTCTAGTCAGGATATCCTATCTTGAAAAATGTTCAGATTGCGACCTAACCATATACTTCGCATACCAACAAAGGGAGGTTGCGAAGCTTTGAAGGTTGTGCATTGTTCCACCATGATTCTGAAGCATTAAGTATATATTCACCTTGCCACCTAATATTAATTGCCAAGGATTGATATATCTGGTTGCAAATGAGCTGAACTGTATGGCGGTGAAAGAAAATATGGACAATCGGCTATGATTTGTTCTTGCAAATAATATGCCTAGAGGGACCCTGAAAGGATCCATGCTGCATATTTTCCCCTGTAGGAACATTATTACACAATAAACACCACATGGAAAGCTTGGCTTTTGCTGGGCCTTTTAGTTTTTAGAGCAAGCAGTGCCACCAGGCTTTATTTTTAGGTTCATGATCAACATAGATGTACATGTATCCTTCTTTAGGAGTATATATTCCATGCATGGATACGACCCAAATTAGTTCATCCTCTCAATCATTTATCCTTACATGAGTCTCCGATAATGAATTAATATAATTTTCCCAATCCAAACTCCATTGATCTGGGATCTGCAGCTCCTGAGCATATTTCCATTTTTGACCAAAGATGGTCAAAGTGACTGCATCCACAATGTGATTTAGGGACCTGATACCTTCCAGCTTCAAAAACTATATAAGTCCAAGAGGAAGGATATGGGTGTTGCCGCAACCAGACCATGCATCCATTCCAATTTATACATTTACACCTGACCCTATTCTCCAAGCCAAACTTGTTCTAATGAATTCAATGGAGTTTAGAACATGTTATGTGGAATTATGAATTACAGATAAAACACATTCCCTAAATGTGGTGCTATGCATTTAGAACAACAGATCAAAGGCTTTGCAGACACTTTCTCTAAGAGTAAATAGACACACAAAAATATAGAGGAACTTGCTTGTGATCCAAGCGCTTCCTATTCTCCTTTTGTAGCTTCCAATCCAACTTAGATCGCCATACTAGTTCCTACAATTATAAACACTAAACAACAAAGAGATTGCAATATACAGATGCCTAATTATCTTAATCAGTTAAATTGATTGAACATGAAGCATATATATCAGTTAAGAATACATCATATGAAAAGTAGAAACATAAACATATACATATATGGGAAAATGAGCAACAATATTTATGAATGAATAGAAGGGGGAGGTTACAACCAACGATCGATTTGATATAACCAGCTCCAGCATCATCCCAACCTCATCACAATCAACATCTCACTAGTAGCACATCACTCCTATCACTCTCTTAATTGAGAAGCCAACAACATTTCTTTACCAAATTTCTCCCTTCCCTAGCAATAGGATCCGTGCTCAATTTATAGGGAAACTGAAGGTAGTTTCTTAATTAATGACTTTCTAATAATAGACAAGACATGTTCCCAAGCTCAGAGGTGTTAGATGGACACTTGGATTCGAAGTTTGACACATATGGACTCTTCTATAACGCACTGGCCATGTGGAGATTCCAGAACAATGATAATTTTGCTCCCATGTGACCAACACACTCTTGAATGTCGGGAAGTGCTTTGCAAATCACCCTTGAATGGAGGTAACTGCATATGAAACACAGTTAGTCCTTTGAGAGGCAGCGTTGCTGAGCTCATAAGTGATATAACATATACTTCAAACCTTGGAAACCTTTAAATAGAAGTCATGAATGGTTTGTTCTTGTCTTAGGGCATGTAGCAACTAAAATGATAGGGGATGATAAACCCTATTTAATTGGTCCCGGGGATGATGTCCAGTTTGACCAGGTCATTGGGAATGATGCCCAAATTGACCTATAACAGAACAAATCTCTAGATGGTAGAGATATCTGACCCGCTCCTTGTGGGTCTTCGAATCCATTCCTCAATCGATAATGATCATATGTATTTTCTGTATACCACTTCTATCCATAATTTTTTGTAGTGAGAAGTTTTCATCCCATTTTGGCTGCAAGGGCTTTTGAGAAACATCCCAGGTATTTCCTACCCCAAACCTCCCATTTTTTCGGTCTGGAAATAAGATCCCATCTAACCCATGTAAAATTCCTTCCTTCCTTATTCCCTCTCCAAAGAAATATGCAATAGATTTGTTGAATTTTGCTTATGATTCCTTTGGGAATCCAAGATAATTCCATCCAATATACAGGAATGGCCTCTAACACCGATTTGATAAGAACTATTCTACCAGCCCTGGATAACCAACAATGATGACAGATGTTATTCTTGCTTCAATATTGGCTACAAGCCATATCCAATCCGAAATTAGATAATTATTAGGCTTGAGTCTAAATCCCAAGTATTTGAGACCTTATTCAAAAGCCAAGACCCTATACGGAAATCTCTGCTGTGAAAATACAAGTTCATGCTCAGAGCAGTTTGAGATTGATAAAGAGGATTTCCCTTGGTTTGATTCCATCCATGTGGCCTTGCAGAAAAGAGATAATATGTTGTAAAAGACAATGGAGTCATTGATGGATCCATTTAGAAATATGAGGATGTCATCGAAAAAAAGTAAATGAGATAGAGTAATAGACTCAGCGAATTTGACCCCTTTGATTCTTCCCATATTCCTTTCTTCTGCGATTAATCTTCTCAGGCCTTCCATTACAAAGAGAAACCACTAGGGTGATAAGGGAAATCCTTGTATGAGAGCTTTCTCGGCATGAAAGAAATTTGATGCCGATCCATTAATCAGGATGTTGTATGAGACAAAGGTGATACAACATAATCCAGTTAATGAAAGCATGTGGGAAACGTAAGTGGGTAAACAAAATTATGATATATAACCAGTTGAACCTATCATAAGCTTTGGAGAGGTCAATTTTAAGGATTAAGCCTTTCAATTTCTTGACTTTGATAGAGTGTAGTCCTTCCTGAGTAATACCAATGGCTTTGTGTATATTTCGGAGGACCTCCAAAAAATCAAATTGCTCCTTTGAAATATGTTGGGATAATATGGGTTTAATGCGGTTAGAAATCATCTTCACAATTATCTTATAAATGCAATTGCATAGGGAGATAGGCCTCAAGTAATTAAAGGAGTGAGGCTTATTGATTTTGGGGGTCAGGGCTATGAATGTGGCATTGAAGGCCTCATACATTCTCCCATTAACCCTAGAGTCTTCAATTACCTTAAGGAAATGATGGCCTATTAGCTCAAAGAAATTTAAGTAAAACTCCACGGGCCATCCATTCGGACCCAGACTCTTCTCCTTCTTAAACCATTTTAGAACAACCTCAATCTCCCCCATAGATATAGGTTTATTCATATCCTCAATTGTTTCCTCATCAACAAACCGTGGAAAGTGCCTGACTAATATGATAATTTTTGCCGAGGATGCCTCGCGGGGAGCTTTAAGCAGTTGGCCAAAGTGGTGAATACCCAGATTTTCTAGATCAGTGAATGAATGAACCGAGCACCCCTCCTCATCATCCAGAGACCATATCGTGTTAATAGCCTTCCTTCCTCTAGTGCATTTTTGAAAATTTTTGGTATTATCGTCTCCCTCTTGAAGCCAAATGGATCTTCTCTTAAGACGCCAAGATTCTTCCTTCTCTCTTAGTATATAGATTCTCTCTCCTTCTAGCCGAGTGATATGGAGTTCAGATTCAATGGAAATATATCCACCATTAGTTGGATCATCTAGTTTAGCCAATTCAACTCCAATATTACTAAGTTTTTCATCATCTTTCTTTTTCTTGGCCCTAGCCCATTCAATCGTTCTTTGTATAAGGCAAACCATATTACCTGCTAAGACTTCCGCCAATGATCTATCTCCAATCTGTGAAGTGTCCTACCATGTCTCCTTTACAAAACGATGAAAATCCTCATCCCTTAACCATGTTCTTTATTTTATGCTAATTAGTACTTGATATATATATATATATATATATTTCCCCTTATTCTTTATTATTTCTTAATTAGAATTTTTTAATTTCTATTAAATATTTAAATAATAAATTTATTATTAAACATTACAATAAAAGGTTTTTATTTAATTTGAAATTTTATTGAATGATTCATGGTTTTACCATTAATATTTGACAGTTGGAATTATGTTTAATCTCTACATTATTTAACTTTATTTTTAAATCAAACCCTCCAACTTTGTCTTATGGATGGTTTGAAAACATGTCAACCAGATATTGTGAATGTGATTTTACCCAAAAAATTTTATCATAACAATATGAATCACAAAAAGTTGAAGTGATAGATTAAATAATTTTCTTGAAGAAAGTAGAAGCATGCTCGATGAGTATGCTAACATAATTATTGATGAATTACCAAATAGTTTTCCTCCTATTAGAAATATCAACCATTACATAAATTTGTGGATACAATTTTAACCAAGAATGTGATTTTTTGTTGTTTAAAATACATTTTTGAATGCATAAATAGATTCAACACCCTGAAAATCCCTAAGGCCTTCAAATTCTACAAATTAAACAATTTAAACTCAAATTTTAAAAATTTCTAGAAAATTTTGGTTAAAAATAACCCAAAAAAATATAATTAAAAAAACCATTTCATATATATATATATATATATATATAAACGTGTACTAAATAATATAATATTTTAAAAAAATTGTAATTCATTTATAAAATATTATATGAGTGAACGAAAGAGACATCGTTTCATAGAAATATTATTCAACAAATAATTAATTGGACAAATTTCTAATTAGAATGAGTCTTCACAATGTATATGCAATATAATAAATAATTTTCTTAATATTTATATGCAATATAATAATGATGCAATGATTTTTTTATTAATAATATTTTTTTTTTCTTTCTTAGTGATTTTTGCTAATGTGTATATATACCATATATTAATAATATTTGTTTTTTTGTTTTTTAATTTTTTTTATAAATATTTTTATTATTTTAAATTATATTAGTATCAAATATTAATAATATTTGTCTTTTTCTTTTTATATTTTTATTGGTTTAAATTATATATATATATATATATATATATATATATATATATATATATATATATATATATATATATATAATTTTTTTTTTCTTTTTT
Organism: Pinus albicaulis; assembly: GCA_034641835.2. Taxonomy (NCBI): domain Eukaryota; kingdom Viridiplantae; phylum Streptophyta; class Pinopsida; order Pinales; family Pinaceae; genus Pinus; species Pinus albicaulis. Next base: position 906,356,685 of record CM076584.1, on the reverse strand, counting down.
TCTTTTTTCTTAAAGATATATTATATTATAATATTTTGTTTTTGTTATAAGTTGTGTTCTTTCATGGCATTTAATTTTTCTATATGGTTTTATTTCTTTTATGCTTTCTAATATATATATATATATATATATATATATATATACCAAATATTAATAATATTTGTTTTTTGGTTTTTATGTGAACAATATTTATAAGCATTAGTTTGTTATATATATATTTTAATTTTAATTTCATTTTAAACAATTTGATCTCACTAATTTTATTTTTTAATTTGAATTTGATTAAGTCAAAATGTTTACATAGCATTATAGCATCTCTTATATATACCAAATATTAATAATATTTGTCCTTTCTTTTTTTTCTTTATATGAACAATATTTATAAGCATTAGTTATATATATATATATTTAATTTTAATTTCATTTTAAACAATTTGACCTCACCAATTTTATTTTTTAATCTGAATTTGTTCAAGTCAAAATGTTTACATAGCATTATAACATCTATTCTATACTAGGATGGAGAATATCTATAGAACCATAAAGATAAAACATCAAATTTAAATAATATTTTAGTTATATATATAGGGGTAGTCTAACTTATAGACTAAATAACCTTTTTTACCATAATCCGTGTATACAATTTCAAACAAGAATGTGATTTTTTATTGTTTAAAAGACATTTTTGACTATATAAATGGATTCAACAACCTGAAAACCATATGGCATTCAAATTATACAAATTAAACAACTTAAACTCAAGTTCCTAAAAATCTATAAAAAAATTGAGTTAAAATAATAAGAAAAAATATCTGGAAAAAGACCATTTAGTATATATATATATATATATATATATATATGATATCAAACATTATAATTCATTTATAAAATATTATATGAGTGGAAGAAATAGACATCTTATTAAACAAATAATTAATTTGACAGCTTTCTAATTGGAATGAGTTTTCACAATGTTTAGATTAATTCCTAAACAATTTTCTTAATATTGTTCTAGCATGCAATATTTTTTGTTTATTTGCCAAGTGGTCTGAGATTACATAAAGCTTGACCTGTGGCTTGAGAAATCGCGATCTAGACGCACTATCACTAAGCATTACCAGAGATTACATAAAGCTTGACTTGTGGCTTGAGAAACCGCGACCCAGACGCACTATCACTAAGCAAACCAGGTTTAACTTGTCTCCTCCCCTAGCACGGGTGCAACAACCTCCATAAGATTTGATCATGGGTCTCCCTTCTGATGAGGCCCATCTTCAACCGGTTGTGCTAGTGAGACTTGACCTCTTGCATGCAATATAATAATAATACATTGATTCTTTTTATTAATAATATTCTTCTTCTTTTTCAATTCTTTTTGTTAATATTTTATATAATTAATTAATTAATATTTATTAATGCCAAATATTAACATTATTATTGATTTATATATATAATTCTCTCCTCTTTCTCCTAAAAATATTTTATATTATTATTATTTTTTTTTTCCTTCTTAGTCCCTTTGGCAGGAGCCAGAGATGGGATGGAGATTAGTAAATTTTTTATATTGTTTTATTATTTCTATAATATATATATATATATATATATAATCTCTTATTAATACCAAATATTAATAATATTTGTCTTTTTTTCTATTTTTCTATATAATTAATTAATTTTTTTTAATCAAGAGATTTGTTATATATATATAATCCTATTTTTTTACATTTAATTTTTTTATATTGTTTTATTTATGTTATTCTCTCTAACATTTAATTCGTTTATATTGATTTATTCCATACATATATATACTCTTTCTCTTTAATTTTATTAAGATATATATATATATTTTGTTTTAAGATAGATATTTTGTTTTAGACTTTTTTTTTTTTTTTTAATTTCTTTTATTATATATATATAGATATAGATATTCTTTTTATTCATTATTTTTTGGTCTTTTCTTATTCTTTATTATTTCTTAATTAAATTTAAATTTATTCTTAAATATTACATTAAAAGGTTTTTATTCAATATGAAATGTTATTAAATGATTCATGGTTTTACTATTAATATTTGACCGTTGGAATTATATTTCATCTCTACATTATTTATCTTCATTTTTAGATCAGACTCACTAATTTTGTCTTGATATTGTCAACGCAATTTTATCGAAAGAAATTTATCATAACAATATGAATCACAAAAGGTGAATTGAGAGATTAATAATTTTTCTGAAGAAAGTAGAAGCATGCTCGATGAGTATGCTAACATAATTATTGACGAGTTACTAAATAGTTTTCCTCCTATTATACGCATTAACCATCACATAGAGTTGATCCTAGGATCTAGTCTTTGAAACAAGACAACCTATAGGATGACTCCATAAGAAAATGAGGAGGTAAAGAGGTAAGTTTAGGAGCTTTTAGATAAAGGTCTCATCAAAGAAAACTTGTGTCCCTGTGTTGCACCAACAGGGCTCAGTCCAAAAAAGGATGGTGGATGGAGGATGTGCACCAATTCCAGAGCCATAAACAATATTACAACTAAGTATAGATTTCCACTTCTGCACATTGATGACTTGATGACTTGATTGATTGTCCGAGTGGTTCTAGATATTTCTCTACATTTGATTTAAAGAGTGGGTACCACCAAATTCAAATTAGAGAAGGGGACGAGTGGAAAACCACCTTTAAGACAAACCATGGGATGTATGAGTGGCTTTTGATTCCTTTCGCTCTTACTAATGTACCCAATACTTTTATGAGATTAATGAATGAGGTATTAAAGAAGTTTTCAGAAAATTTTGTGATTGTGTATTTAGATGGAATTTTAGTGAACAATAAAAAAAAGGAAGAACATCTAAGACATCTCAAGCTAGTTTTGAGCACTCTAGAAAAAGATAATTTGTTGATAAATTTAAAGAAATGCAACTTCATGAAGAATGAATTGGTGTACCTGGGATTTGTAATTTCAGAGGATGGATTGAAGATCGACTAAGATAAAATAAAGGCGATAACTAATTTGATGGTACTAAGAAACATGTTTGAGGTAACAAGCTTTCACATTCTTGCCAATTTCTATAGAAATTTTATAAATAATTCCAGTAGTTTATGTGCACCCATTTTTGAAACTATCAAGAAAAGTAATCAACCATTCAAATGGAATGTATCAGAAAATCACAAATTTAAATTGTTGAAACAAAGGATTACATAGTAGCCTATTTTAGTGCTGCCAAACTTCATAAAGTCATTTAAGGTTGAAACTGATGCTAACAAAATTGTTATTGGAGCTGTGTTGAGCCAAGAAGAGCAACCAATTAATTATTTCACTGAGAAGTTAAATGAAACAAAGAAGAAGTACTCCTCATACAATAAGGAGTTCTACATTATTGTGCAGACCTTGAAGAAGTGGCAACACTACCTTGTGCCCAAGGAATTTATTTTTCTTACTGATAATCATGCTCTGCAATTTATAAGCACCCTTGACCAAATTTGAATCAGAGACACGCTAAATGGGTGGAATTTTGACAAAAGTACTTTTGTAATTAAGCATACTAGTGGGTCATTAAACAAAGTAGCAAATAATTTAACTAGGATAAATTTAATACTACAAGTATTTCAATTCCATGTTTTAGGATTTGATGAACTCAAAGAAATGTACAAATTTGATGTAGATTTCAAAGAAGCCTATGTACCATGTGAAAACCTAGTGAGCGTGAACTCAAATCCATGATTCAAAAAGGTTTGTTGTTCATGGATAGTAATTTTTTTTTCCTAGATATTCCATGAGGGATAACTTAATCAAAGAGAAGCATAATGAAGGATTGAAAGGACACTTTAGAGCTGACAATAATTATTTAGTGTTAAGTTATTTTTATTTTTGGCTAGGTATGTCAGATAATGTGAAGATATTTGTGGAAAGATGTAGAATACATCAGTAGGAAAATGAAGAACTAAAAATGAAGGATTGTACTGGCCATTGCCACTTCCCAATAGACCTTGGGATTATGTTAGCATGGATTTTCTTTTGGGTTTACCTTAGACACAAAGAGATAATGATTCCATTTTTTGTTGTTGTGGATAAGTTTTCTAAAACGTCACATTTTATTGCTTGTAGAAGAACCACTAATGAAACTGGTCTGGAAAATTTATTCTTTAAATAAATAATAAGATTACATGGATTTCCCAAAATAATTGTATTAGATAAGGATACAAAATTTGAGGCCACTTTTGGAGAAATTTATGGAGGAAACTGGGCACTAGTATAAACTTTAGTTCAGTTTATTACCCCCAAACAAATGGACAAATAGAAGTCTTGGAAACATTATGAGAAGTTTGGTGAATCAACATCCCAGATAATGGGATCAAATACTTTCTCAAGTTGAGTTTTCCTACAATGGCTCATCTAATACAAGTATAGGGATGAGCCCATTGCATATATTGTATGGAATGCACTCCATGGAGTATATGAACTAAGGAATTTGGGAAAGCATGAGCTCAAAAGTGCAACAAGAGAAGATTTTGGAGTGAGTATGCCAGAGTTATAGAAAATAGTCAAACAATAATTGTAGGAGAACATCAACAAGTACAAACAAAGAGAAAATATGAAAAATGTGACAATTAGATTTTGAAGTTGGTGACTTAGTAATGACATACTTAAGGAAGGAAAAGTTTCCTATTAGAACATCCAACAAAATTAAGCTCAAGAAAATTGGTCCATATAAAATTTTGAGGAAATTTTCTTCTAATGCTTGATGGGTCCCATCAATAGGTATATTTTGGGGTTCATAATTGTGCTATTCTCCATCCCTTAAAACTTTCTTTTTCTCACATTAATTCGTATTTTTAGCCATAATATGCTTAATAAGAAGACTAAAGGGTGTTTGTCATATTCTATGGTCTAATGTGGTTGATATGCAGGAAAATGAGGCATTTTTGGAGATATTCACCATGTAGGGGCTTAATTGATTTGTATGAGATCTATATGTAAATATGCTTGAGGTAGTTTAAATTGCAAGTGTTATTGAGTTTTTTTATGAGCCTTTATGTTATTCTTATGACAAAAAGCATGAATTTAAACTCTAAAATAACAGAAAACAACAAAAAAATACACACGATAAAAATAACCACAACACAACAAGTGATGAAGGAGTTCACCCCTCCTGGACTACGTCTCCTGGTCCAGATTCTGATGGCTTAGGTGTATACCATTATGCTAAAAAATGGTGGTTACAGTAGTTTACAATGCTCTAATGGCTTCAAAAGCTGTTCCATTAGATTCAAAACTGTAAAAAATGCATGTCTAGCTTCTTTCTGCTCCCTAAATGGTCAAAACCTGAAGAAGTTATGAGTTTCCCTAGCTTTGCTGCTAGTCTCTCTACAAATTCCCCAAAATCTAGAACCGTCCTGCATTTTCGCCCTGAATTCCACTAACGGAGCGCCAATTTGGAGGAATTTCGGCACAATTCATGGGACAATTAAAAAGCCTACCAAGGCTTAAGATATGAATTTTTAATTAAAAAAAAATAATGGGGTCACAACCACAGTTCCGAGCCAAAGTTCATATCGTAAACACATGGGGTGCCGGGGCTAAGCTTGGCCCCTTACCCCATTAATCCACCACTTAAAATTTAAATGGTAGTTGGTTCGTATGGTTAACAAGGACCAATGTTTAGCTTGAGTGGTTAAGGCTCTGTGCTGTTTATTGTCAGGTCTCGATATCGATTCCCGCAGAGGTTAATTCTGACTTCAACCAAATTTTTGGTGGCCACTTCCTGCCATGTGGCAGCCTTCGGTTGGGCCACGTGGAAAAATGTGGTTGGCCACAATCCAACCAATGAAATTATCCCACACCAACACCATGCAGGGCTTGCCACATGTCAAGAAGTGGTGGGCTCAAAAAAAATTTGATTTCTACCAATCATAAGAGTCCATGTGGTGGCATGCCACTGGCCCAAAATTTGTCCAGTTAATTGTTATTTTTTTTTGCAAAATTTTCCTGTTTGGGAAAACAAACATAACTCGTTTCCGGGAGCATATGGTGTCAGTTTTCCACGAAATGAGTTGCGTTTGGATTCAAAATGATGAGATATATGCAGGCGCATAGGTGTCAAGCCATTCTGATAACTTTCATTTTTGAGCATATTTTTGATCACCTAATCACTCCTCCCCACTGGAAGCTTTTGAACTCCAAAATATCACTTTCAGTTGTTCAGTAGATGAGGGTATGATTCCCTCACATTTACAATCTCGCTCCATTTGGCTTTGCTTGGATTTTTTCCTTTGTTCCCCACACGAAGGTAGTCCACATTCCCTCGTTTTGAAGTCCTTGTTCTTTTGTCAAGAATGGTGTCTTGGTAGTTCTTCAAGGTATTCAGGAGAGAAATCCTCAATAGAAGGAATTTGAACATTCTCTCCTTGATCTTCAATCAAAGGAGTCTCATACAACCTGAAGTTCTCAACATTAACAACAACATAAATTTTCACATATGAAGGAAAATCTAACCTAAAGGCATTATCACCAATCTTTTCTAAAATTCTGAATGGACCATATCGAATTGGTTTCAGTTTTTTACATTCTCCTTAAAGCCGTTCTTTGCTAATGTGATGCAGGAGCATCAAGTTAAAATTTCATTATTCAATTGTGTAATTAAGGGGGTGAGATATTTAATTATTTTATTAATTAATTTGCTCATTTTTAATAAATTAGGAGAGAAATTATAAATGTGAGGATTATTGTAAATATTCCTTAAATAATTAAGGATATGAGTGGAGTTGAATTAGGTAGATAATCTAGGGATTAGGAATTCCATAAGCGGGACTTAGTTGAGTCCAAAAAAAGACAAATCTAAATTAGATTTTAAGTTGAGATTTGTGTGGCGGAAATTATGGAATGGAACAAATTATATTTATGTATAAATATGTAGCTTGTGAGGGTGAGAGAGGGAAGCGAGGAGGTGAGACAAGTGAGAAATACAAAGAGAGTGAGGAATGGGTTGAGAGCTTTTTGTAAAGGGCCAAGAGCCGAAAGGCCATCCACTGTAATATTTGGCTAAGGAATTTCTTGTGTATTTATATATCAATATATTTTTGTTTGTATAAGCTCTCTTTTATTTATGTACATTTTAAGCAGCTGCAAATGTTTGTTTTTTTGAGATTTTAATTCTGAAGGAAGCCCACACGAGTTTATATATGCCAGGATCCATTTAACCCAATATCCTGGCATCATTTGGTATCAGAGCCAAGGAGATGAGTTGGAGGATGAGTCTCTCCTAAGTTGAGGCTGTTTCGTTTGATTATTTGTTGTGGGCGAAGAGAGCAGGTCAAATTTCCAGATTAAAAGTTGATTGAAATATATTGTGGCGCGTTGAGTCTGAAAATTTATATATGAATATTTCTGTTGTATATTCAAGTGTGTGATTGTAGGACTGAGGGTGTGTCCGAGAAAGAAAAGACAAAATAGATCATAGTTCTGTGATTGGGTGTGCGATCTCAATTTCGTGGAGTCTGCGCACATTTTGTGAAGGCAACATCACAGTCCGCATGCTGTAACAGGGGTGTGTTGTTTATCACAACATAGCAACATCAAGCGGTGGATATTGGCATACGATATCAACATTGTTGCCACGACGTAGACACCACGAGCAACGTGGTTAGTGAGCTGTAGATTACATACATCACTGGTTAGACATTCCATGGGACATCGCAGGCGATCGTGAGTTAGCCACAACGTTACCATATGGAAGCATTGACACCACGGCTTTGACGCATGTTCATTTGCAAGTCGTGTAACGTAAAAGCCATAGTATAGACCATGGTATATGTGAAGCAGCATCACTGCAGGCATTGATGGGCATTGAATCCCCGTCTTAGCATTAACCATATGCATCGTTTTCAAGTCCACAACATTGTTTGAATGCTACAGGTATGATATCACAAATCATCATTTTGTTTAGGAGTGGCAATGGATGGATATGAATCGTGGAATAGCGTTTGAATTTGCAAAGACAACCGTTGGAGAACGCTGGGACCAAGGCGGAAGTTAAACATATTTGATTGAATGAAATTTGAACTCTTATTTCCCTTGAAGGATTGAATAGAGTCAGCATTGGACGTTTGTATTGATCTGGTGGATATGTGGATCATTTTGTGGAAGGATATTCCCTGTGGCAGAGGAGAATTCTGATGGGCGAGTGTTACAGTCTCCGAATTTCTCTGTTCAAATCGTATACAACCACAAGGAAAACAGGCTCTCTCAACTACCTTTCCGCTCTCCCAAGAATTACTTATTTCATCCTTCTACCAGACGGAAGCCTCTCAGAGGCCCTAACCAGGAACTAATTGCCGAAAATTGCATAGTGTCCTTGTAATATCATTAGGAGCGAAAGGTTTTCTGTAATCTTCCATGTGACCACGCGTCTATGCAGAAGACATTTAAAGATCCAAAAGGAAAGGGAAGCATGTCAATTTTGATAGTGCTAGAGTCTCATGTTTATTAGTTTTGCGAGCACATCGTTAATCCTGAGGCTCTCACTGTCGTTGTCAAAGAACTCTGGCGAGAAGCTGCCGCCCTCCACCAAAACTAAGACCACTCTTAGAGGAGTCTAGTTTGCGGAGAACACAAAGAGAATCCAAGATTTATTACAACGAATGAGATCCATTTCTGAAGCCGAGTGAAATTTGGGCTCAAACCCGAAGGCAAATCAACAACATTTTCTTACATTAACAGAGTCAGACATCGTTGCGTGGACAACATGTGTATGGTGGGTAGTGGTCTTACAAATAAATTTTGGTAAGCTATATTTTCCCTGCATCATTGAGTTCATGACATTAATTGCATGGAGAAAGGAAGAAGTAATGAGTACCGTCCGTCGACTCTAAAGAGAAGAGATAAAAGCCATTATCGATGCATGGGAGAATGAGCAGGTTGTGGAAGCTAACATCAAAATATAAGAAGAGAATTGGAGGAGACATATATATGAGGAACATTAGAACCGTAAATGGTTTTGTAACCCAAATAGCCAAGTTCGCATGGGTTCAAAGAGGTAAACGGTAACACAAAGTATAAAGAAACTGCCCATTTCGTTGATTTGATGGGGTGAATATATTCTGTTGATATGATTTTTAAAATGGTGAAGCATGGGCCCAAATATATTCATATGATTGATATTTTGGGTTTTAACCAATGTCCATTCAGATTTTTGAAAATGTTATAAGGTGGTATTTTTTTTGAGAATTGGGAAAAAACAAAAGAACAACTTCCGCATGAAAGGTAACATTAGTTTGGGGTTTTAAATTGAAAACACATTTTTATGTGCATAATATGTGGGTTTAAGGAGCTTTGGTTGCATCATTTGGTTTATTCTTTTGATTTGTGTTTTAAGGTTGAAAACAAAAACAAACTACAATTGCTTGATGTTGTATATTTTTTATTTTACCATCATGTGGCGGCATCTAAGAGGTGTTATTCAGAATGAAGGTGATGTACGAGTTGTACATTATTCATCGAAGAAGTTAAAAACATGTTCTCTATACACAGGTGAAGAGACGTGAATTGATGTTGTATGGTGCATAAAAGTGCAGGCAAATGTTTGCATTAAGATGACGAGCTTACGGGCATGCAAGTATTTACAGTGACAAAGATAACACAAAAGAGTGGAAACCAGAGAATTGAGATTGCAGAGAGAAAGGTTTATTAATAACCTTAACAGGAGCATGAGGTATGATAATTCAGGAAGGTATTTTTGAATGTTGGAAATTGAATGGTTTATTTATTTTCACCATAAAATAAATCTTGAAAAACATGGATTGCATTTCGACTAAAGACTTCAGTATCATTTGAAATGATCCGAGGAAACTAATGATGTTTTCATAAAAATTAAGTATGAGAGAGAGTGAAGATTTTACATCATAAAATGTATTGAGGGTGGATGTTCGTTGGAGGATTGTATAACTTGAATTAAGTCAAAATATCCACTATCATAATCATTGTGGCAAGCCTTGAAATCAAAATAGATGTTAGAGTAAAATGGAAGTTTGGAAAGTTTGAGTTAAGATTAAGTATTTTTCATCCAAGATGAAGAGTTGATGTAAAGTTTGAAGTCAAAGAGTCGTAAACTAAAATCAAAGGTTTGAATGTAATTGGGTGCATGATTGGCAAAGCCTGACACCCAAAGAATTGGTCATTGTGACATATGAGTTACTAAAGTGTTGTTTGCAGCAAATTGAAGCAAGAGGGTTTCCAGATATTGATTCCAAGACAGAGAACTGAAAGAGGTCAAGCACAGGAATAGAGCTTGTATTGCTGAATGGAAAGTGGGAAGACTTGCTGAAAAGAGGATTGAATGAAATACACACGTAAACAATGAAGTTCACAAAGGAGGAGAAGATGATTTTTGATATTCATTTCCGAAGATCTGATGAAGACCACAACAAAAGGAAGAAGAAGGAAAATTCCAAGGTAAGTGGCATATGTGAGTAGTTGACAGATGAAGATTATGAGCGGGAGAAGGCTGAGATAACAGTTCACCTTGAATTGTTGTAAGAAAATGTGAAAGAACAGACACATGTTTGGACCATGAGAAAGAAGGTAAAGTGGCAGAGGCTACACTCAAAGAGGGAAAACCAGGTAAACATATAGTTGACGGAAGAGTTGAGGAAGTTTGAGCAGATGTTGAGGTGTGAAGAACTCAGAGAGGTTGAGTTAAAAATGGATGTTTCCATTTGTGGCCCAGAACAGAGTGAAATTATGGGTGAAGAAATCAATGAGGAAGATCTCATGAACTATTGGGATAGTTCAGAAGAATATGAATATGTGTTAGCAAGAGAAGTAGATGAGGCTATGAAGCATTGCATTTTTAAATCTCACAGTTTATGTATGTTTGGAGGATGTGAAAAATATGGTGAACAGTATGGTGAAACTGTCACAAAGGAGAATGAAACTCTTAAGGAGAAGTGTGATGGAAAATTCCTTTCAGAAGAAAAAGGTATTGATTTTTTGCAGCAAGAAGAAATCATAAATGAAGTCTTGTTTGGTGTGAGACAGCAAGTTGAAACTGTTATGGAGCAGGAGCATAGTAGAAATGCCAAAGAGATATTCCAAGGAGGTAACAAATGTATTTGTTTGGTGAATTTGTTGACGGAATTTTACAAGGTGATGGATTAGAAACGAGGACAACTCAGGAAGATTTCTAGAAGAAGGATGAAGCTGTGAATGAATTTTGTGACGAAGTGCTGAAATATTTCATAGGGAAATCAAGTTCTTGGAACGGTGGCTTAAGGAACTTGATGGAGAAGTAAAACTTGCAAGACCTGATCAAGAAATTACAGTTACTATGCATGATAGAGATGAAATGTTTATAGAGTTGAATGAATGTTATAACTTTTTAGATAATGATGTAAGTGTATGTACAGAAAGTGAAATTAACAGATATGATGTCGAAGTCAGAGAAGTTGAGCATCAGGTACAACAAGGGAGTTGTGTCCATAGAGACAAAAAGGAGACAAAAATATTGATCCAGTAGGATGAATATGGAAGCAGCCAATAGTTCGAAATAAAATCTATTGAAGTCCAGAAGATCGATGATGGGAGATTGATTCCTGAAGCATCAAAAGAGCCCGAAAGGTATTATCTTTTTAAAACTAACAGTTTGTTGGTGAATGCAGGTATAGCACTGGACGAGAGAGTTGTTTCTATAAAAGTAATCAAAGACTATAGTTGTAATCAAGAAATAATTATTGATTATTCTCCATTGCAGGAAGTTGAGAGTTCAGCGCAGTTGGAGATGAAAGCCTTAAATAAAGAGGAACTACTCCGAGGAATTCATGAAAGAAAGCGTTGGAGAAGCCGATGGAATCCGATCGACAAAGTGAGCGATGAGTTACCAAATCGAGTTGATACTTTGAAGGACCAACAACAGAACAAAGTTTGGAATCCTGGAGGGAGAAAGTTATTAGGACTTGTGGCTGTCGCATTGTTACAGAAAAGCAACAGACCTCATAGACATGAGCCTATGGAAACTTCTCTACATGGGGAGTCTGATGCAGGAGCATCAAGTTAAATTCTCATTAGTCAATTTTGTAATTAAGGGGGCGAGATATTTAATTATTTTATTAATTAATTTGCTCATTTTTAATAAATTAGGAGAGAAATTATAAATGTGAGGATTATTGTAAATATTCCTTAAATAATTAAGGATATGAGTGGAGTTGAATTAGGTAGATAATTTAGGGATTAGGAATTCCATAAGCGGGACTTAGTTGAGTCCAAAAAAAGATAAATCTAAATTAGATTTTAAGTTGATATTTGTGTGGAGGAAATTATGGAATGGAATAAATTATATTTATGTATAAATATGTAGCTTGTGAGGGTGAGAGAGGGAAGCGAGGAGGTGAGACAAGTGAGAAATACAGAGGGAGTGAGGAATGGGTTGAGAGCTTTTTTTAAAGGGTCGAGAGCCAAAAGGCCATCCATTGTAATATTTGGCCAAGGAATTTCTTGTGTATTTATATATCAATATATTTGTGTTTGTATAAGCTCTCTTTTATTTATGTATATTTTAAGCAGCTGAAAATGTTTGTTTTCTTGAGATTTTAATTCTGAAGGAAGCACATACGAGTTTATATATGCTAGGATATGTTTAACCCAGTATCCTAGCATCATAATGTGAAGCCAAACTTCATCACCGACTTGGAAATTGTGATCTACAAGATGCTTATCATGCCTTGTTTTGTACTTGAATTGGATCTTTTCTAGTTGTTCTTGAACTTCTTGATGTACCAATTGAATTTGTTCAATGAACCTTTTATCTTTGTCTGTGTCACTATGACTATTAGTAACAACATATTTTACAAAAATTAAATCCAAAGGAGACTTGGGAAAGTATCCCAAACATGCCTCAAATGGAGATGTTTGAGTTGAAGAGTACTTGGCCCGGTTGTAAGCATGTTGAACGTAGTGTAAATGTTCATCCCACAACTTAGGATGCTTGCTGCAAGTTAGGATTCTTGCTGCAATAACCACGAAGAAGATGTATCATCGTAATATTCACCACCTCTGTTTGACCATCTTTTTGCAGATGAAATGTTGTACTATTTTTAAATATTGTGTCCATGAATACCCACAAGCTTGACACAAAGTTCCCAACAAAGCGAGAATCTTGATCACTAACAATGGATGTGGGAAATCCAAAATGCACCCATACATTCTGAAAGAATAATTGAGCAGTTTTTTCAGCTGCAATTTTCTTTTTACATGCACGCATCAAAATACACATACTACAAAAATATAATCATGATTCCTTTTTGACATAGAGAGACCTCCAAAAAAATCCATATAAACACACTCCCATGAAAGAGAAGGTACTGTAAGTCGTGTGTACAATCCTAACTTTCTATTGCTAGGATTACTGACAACACATAAGGAACATCCTCTAATAAAATGTGACACACTTTCAAGCATACGGTGCCAATAACAATACCTCTGTAGATGTGCCACCATGTTACTTACAATGAAATGACCAAAAATAAGAGAAGTATGCACCTCTCTTATAATGTTGACTCTTTCTCCTTGTGGAATACAAATCTGACCATATGGTACAACAAGTTGTCATGCATGTGATAATCCAATTCCTCTACTTGGTTCCCTTGACTCAAAGTTGCATATACATCTTGAAAACACTATCTAAAGTATATTGTTCAACATAGCTCTCATGCAAAACTGAATTATGCTTAATAATAGTAGCAACACTAAAAATAGACCTAGAAAGCATGTTAACAAATTTATTGTATATACCTTTCTTATACCTTATCACCAAGTGGAATTTTTGAAGAAAACCCATCCATCGAAAGTGCCTTGATTGCTGCAAATTTGTTTGTGATTGCAAGTATTGCAATGGTTGATGATCAGTGTGAATGGTTGTTTCCTTACCCATCAAGTAGTGTTTCCACTTTTTCACACTTTGCACCAATGCATACAATTCCTTGTCATATGTAGGATAATTAATCACTACACCATTAAAAGTTTCTGAATGAAAACATATGGGCTTACCATGTTGCATGAGGACTGTACCCATGGCATATTCACTAGCATCAACCTGAATCTCAAATGACCGTCTCAAGTCTGGAAGTGCAAGTACTGGAGATGAACTGATATTTTCATTCAATGCATCAAATTCCTTTTTTTGTTTACCTCCCCATTGGAAGACATGCTTCACACTTGTCAATGCATTAAATGGAGCTGCGATAGAAGAGTAGTTAGCAATAAGCTTCCTCCAATATTGGGCTTCTCCCAAAAATCTCTTACCTTCGTAAATATTTTGGGCTTTTTCCAATTCAAAATGACATCAACCTTGGAGGGATCTATTTTCAATTCACCTCCTCCAACAATATGACCCAAATACACTTAAAAAGTTTTTCCAAACTCACACTTTGACATCTTTAAAAACAACTATTATTTCTTCAAGAAATCAAGTACCTTTTTGAAATGCATGACATGTTCTTCAGGATATTTACTGAAAATAATTTTTTCATCTAAGTATACTATCAAAAAATCATCTAGCAATGGCCTCAATATATCATTCATTACACGCATGAAGGTAGCAGGAGCATTACAAAGACGAAAAGGCATAACTAGCCATTCAAACAAACCTTGTTTTGTTTTGAATGTTGTCTTCCATATGTCACCTTCAACAATTATAATTTGATGATAACCACTCCTTAAGTCCAACTTAGTAAAATACTTAGAATATTTTAATTGATCAAGTAAACCATCAATTCTAGGAAGTGGGTAACGATTCTTTACCGTAATTTTGTTCAATGCATGGAAGTCCACACACATGCGCCATGTTCCATCCTTCTTTGACACCAAAAAAATAGGTGACACACATGGAAAAGTACTTGGCCTGATGATGTCTTTGTCCAAAAACTCTTGAATTTTCTTTTTAATTTCTGCACTTTCCATCATTGAGATCCTGTGCATGCCAATGTTAGGAAGAGGACATTCTTGCTGCAATTGTATTCAATGTTGGATTCCCCTCTTGGGAGGAAATCCCTTGGGCTCCTGAAAATATCATGACATTGGTTAACAACCTCAACCAAATCAGATTTCAGTCTTGAGTCACAACCTTGAAAAGCTTCATTCTCAACATCATTCTTTTGTTTGACCATTAAAAGCATAAAATTCTTGCTAGAGTTAATAAGTCTCTTCATTTGTCTGATAATTACAAGTGAAATATTTAGTTTCTGTCGATGTGCTCTAAAAATTTACTCAATACCATATTTGAACAAGTGATACTTGTTTTCATGGCGATGAAAAATAGCTTTCCTATCAACAAATATGGGCTTCCCAAAACAATTCCAGAAATATAAATTGGAACTACATCAAGTTCAACTTAATCAAGAAAGTTTGTTGTAATTTCAAATCTAAGTATGCATTTCCTCGTCACTTGTAAGTTTGCAATCTTGCATATCCAACCTAAAGGATAAGGTCTTGGATGAGGAATGGTATCTAAATTTAAATTCTTGACTAAGTCTTCGGAAATCAAATTTTCTTGTGAACCACTATCAAAGAGTGTATCAATTTTGGTATGCTTTGAAATAACCCGAATATGGAAAAGTTCAATTCTTGTTTTCTCATCTTGAGTATCATTAGGACAACTTGAAGAGATATTTCTTGTTATGTCCTTACCTTTCATTCCCATTGTTGTGATATTTGTTTCATTTCCTGAACCAGAGCCTAAGTCATGTTTTGTAGTTGCAGCTGTCTTTTGCTTCCATTTGTTGTTAAACTTCTTTGGTTTAATCTCAGGATGAAGCTTCCAACAATGAGCTTCATCATGACCCTCTTTGGAAAAATGTTTGCATGC